>JAUCBJ010005625.1:0-22551 GCA_032718475.1 Nemertoderma westbladi | reverse complement strand
AACCAAGTAACATAAAGGACCCCCTTGGAAATAAGCTGCAAAGCTTTTAGGGGTAATCCTATATGTTATGTTGGACAATACCTTTATACCGGTACATTGTTTGGTGTATTTGATATTGTTTTTACATAATGTATAAATAAATCTATCTATCTATCTTAAAACATGGATGAACACTTTAAAATTGCAGAAAACTTTGAGTTACATCATGTATAAATATGGACGCTATATTTATATATCTTTGACAATGTTTGCCAATGTTCACTTATAATGCCTTTTCAACATTGTTTTACTGTGTCTAATTGTAGTGTAGAGCACGGAAAGCAAAAAGTTGTAATAAATATTGATATAAATATAAAAGTTTTTTTAAATATAATATAATATATAATTATAAATATAATTTAAAACCTTGATATAAAAGTTTCCTAAACTTATTTCGTAAAGTAGACAAAGATATATATTGATGTTACGTATACACCATAATATAATTTGATGCTCTCTTGATCTTGCTAACTTGATTCTTCTCCCAGCATTAATACCCTAATATGGCTACGTTCATCAACTAACATGCTGAGTAAAATATTTTCGGAATGTCCACAAAAATAATTCTTTCTCAGTGTTGTTTTTACTACCTAATATTCATCTGGTGCCAAAAACCAGCTAAGGTTAGCGATCACAAAAAGTGCACAGAACCCTTATAGCACTGAGGCTCTAGTTTTATAGGGAACCACATTGGCGCATAAACCTTCACAACATACTCTGCCAATATAACAAGCTAAATTAAAGGAAGAACAGGAGTCTTACACCCCCAATAAAAAATATAGAATCAGGACATTTAGCCCAAAATGTTACACCTCTATTTTGGGCTAAATGTCCTGATTCTATATTTTTTATTGGGGGTGTAAGACTCCTGTTCTTCCTTTAATTTAATTTAATATATACATACCAACCTCCTGTTAGTCAGTATGTCGTTAACATCAATTATCATAATATAACAAGCTGTGAGCATGGATTTAAAGTTGCAACATAAAACGTAAAATTCGGTTTGCAGAAGTTAGCAAAAACCAGCTAAACACACACACATACATATAAACAAATAGCATTGCATTCCAGATCAAATAAGCAATCATTTCCTTAGCAACCAACATTATATGAGATAATTTGTCTAGTGCATGGTTGCTAATTATAATAAAAATAAAATAATAGGAAGGCATTTTAAACAACCATGTTCAGCATGATCCGGTCTCTTAAATATAAAATATTGTTATTATAATTAGCAACCATGCACTAGACAAATTATCTCATATAGTGTTGCTAAGGAAATGATTGCTTATTTGATCTGGAATGCAATGCTATTTGTTTATATGTATGTGTGTGTGTTTAGCTGGTTTTTGGTGTAGTTAGTTTGATTAACATGTGTCCTGCACGGCGGGTTAGTGTAGCTGATGAGCCAAATCCCGGCGAAACACATATGCAAAAGTGTAACCAATGTGATAATTTTACTTACAGTATTTAAACAGGGTTGCGCTTTATGTCCCTGCTTAAATAATTAAATACTTACTATATAATTAAATACTACTTACGGTTGAACAGATAGGAACATGTTGTTTCTATGTTTCCAATTAATTTTACTTGCTTGATATTGGTCTGTCAAAAACATAATTTGTTCAACTCAAAATTATATTTAAGAGACCGGATCATGCTGAACATGGTTTTTTAAAATGCCTTCCTATTATTTTATTTTTATTAATATTTAATATATTTATGTTATATATTAGTGATAATATAAATGCCTATAGATTTTAAAAAATTGAGAAATCAAATATTTATATAACATCCAGACAACCACATTCACCCTAAATCGACAATTGCGGATCAATAGAGACCAAACTAGACTTCATAACCTGGTTGGAACTGCCTAAACTCACAAAGGCCCTTTTAAGGCAAAATTAGGCAAAACGCAATATTTTTGACTGCAAGGCGGCAGGCATAAACTTAATTATTGAATATTTTTTTTATATCATAACTGTTCTAAGTACATTGTACAAAGTACAAAGTACATTCTAAGTACTTTATTGCTACCCATACACTATTTTTCGTGATGACCCACCCTACTGTGGAGGCATTGCTGCATCATCTGGCGATGGTGTGGCCGACATAATAAATTAAACTCAATGTAATATAAGCAAAGGACCTCAAAATTAACAAGTACCTATTTTCTTAATCAGAGCAACCATGATGGAATTGCTTAACAAACCATAGAATATTAGTAACAGGAATCCATCATCAACCAAGACAAGGAATGTACTAACTACTGTGTATTATATTAACTTGAAGTAGATTTATGGGCGTCGACGTTTTACCGTTACTGAAGTCGTGTAGCAGCAAAATGTGATTTAGGAATGTCAATTAATGAAAGCTGTACTCTAAAAGTCAAGAATAGAGGCACCAAATTTGATACTGGTTTTGAAAAAAAGTAATCAAACAATTTTTCTTCTTACGTTTTTGTCAAGTAAGTTTGATAAAAGTTAAAAAATATTCGTTGAGATATATAATTGAACTAGCTTGAATATTTGCACAGAGATTTGGAAATTAATTAATGATGAGAAATCACGAATGCTTTAAAGGGACCAGCCAGTGCGCATCTCTGCCTTGCATCCTTAAGTGGTAGCTAAATGAGTACTGGAGTTTCCTCTGGGGAGTAAAGTTCTGGGGGGACCGCACTGGAAATAAATTGTCAGACTTTGTGCGTAATCCCTGGCCTAGCGGCCGAAGAAAATTTACTTGTATTTTTACTTCACTGGCGGATCCATGACAAGCGTCCAGTATATGTCCATTCGCCTGTTTCGACGCGAATTCATTTCACATCACAAGAGGTTAGCGACAATAAAGGATTCTACCATAAGGAATTTGGGGGGGGGGGGGTGAGTTTCTTTGATGAGATGCGGGGTACTGGGATCGGGGAGGGGGGGAGGGGATATCTTATATCCTACAGACACAATTAAATTGTTAAAATATATGTTGTTCAAGGTGATTTGAATTTTGAAGTGGGGTATAAATATTTAACGAGATAAAATGGGAAATCGTAAAATCCAATCAACTGTACATCGAAATCGATTACAGAAAAGAAAGTTAAACCTTATTATTTATTTATGTAAAAAACTTTTATATTTATTAATTTTTAATTAACTCTCTACTACACACTCTGCAATGCTTGGCGGTCTACCCAGATTCCAAATAATATCACAGGACAGAGAGTTTTAATCCCAAATAGCCTAGAAGTTCATTAAATTCAACTCACAATATTACCTTTTATAATGTAGGTTTAATCCACGATGCGGAAATATTTTTATACTAAACTGAAACTATTATATATTAATTAATTAGATGAAGGTGGAGAAGAAAGTTTGGAAGATGGAGAAAACGCCAGCATTGGTGACGAGGGGAATGCGAGCGAAGAAGGTCCAGAAGGTGCAAGCAATCAGTCTCAAAGTGAAAGTAAAAGGTTATAAGATAAAGTTTAAATATATATAGCAAGCATCTGATGACAGCTGACGCTATCTACTGTACTGTTAGAAGGTCTCAATATTTTAGAAATTTTTAGATGTAATTGGCTCAAAAATTATAATGTTGATTGTATAAGGGTTTTCAAGGTAGTTTGTCACGATAAAACTATCAATAATATTTTCTGGCAATGTAACCAACATTTTTGGTGCTATGTTGGTCCCCTAGGACGAAAAGTAAAAGACAATATTTCAAATTAAAAAATTTTATGTTTGGTTTGATAATTCTGAAGGTGTATACGGGTTTTCCAGGTCGTTGATCACGATGAAACTAGATATAAATATTTCTGTTAAGTAAGCCAAATTTTGGTGCCATTCTGGAAACACAGAACGAATAGTAAAAGTTTTAGTATTACAAACTATTAAATTTGGCATTCTGGTTTGGTAATTCTGAAGCTGGTTTTCAAGGTCGCTGATCATGAAACAACTCGTTAAAATCATATATGTGGTATCGCAACTATCATTTTTTTTGCTTGTCTAGTGGGACGAAAAATACAAGTAGCATAAATTTCACACGGTAAAAATCGAATATGATTGAATAATACTATATTTTTTGAGTGTCATATTCGTAACCAGCTTCCAAGAAAACCCTTTATGTCTTAACATCTTGTTATATTGGTGATGGATTTTGATTATCAAAATTGTGCTACTTGTATTTTTCGTGCCGCCCATTGACACATATCCAAAAATGACCTAATCAAAAAGGTACGAATATATTTCACTGTCATTTTCGTGATCAGCTTCCCAGAATAAACCCATATGTACGTGAAATCAATTTGATTTTGTGGTGAATTTTTATTATCATATTTGCACAACTTTTTTGTGAATTTTAAGAATAAGGCACTCGATTTGAATGTGTCCCAGGTGGCACATTCAAAATTACCAAATATTTCCTCGAATATTAAATTTAAGTTTTTTACTCGTGATCACCAACCTAAAAAAACCTATATTAGGCCAACCGCAAATAAATAAATTTTAGTGAGCCATAAAAACTCGAATAGCCCATTAAGTTTTTGGAAAAGTCACGAAATATCGGTTTTCCCAACCAAACTCACTCAAAGATACAGATGAATTACAAAAAATTTTAAAATGACCAAATAGTCAAAAATATAGATGAATTACAAAAAATTCTAAAATGACCAAATAGTCAAAAATATCGGCCGTCTGACTTTTCCATAATCACTTGCCTAACGGCCATGGAAAACTTTACTTTATTCAGCGGCTTTGAATCCTTGGCTTACTACTAGGATCGGCATGCTGCATTGCAGCTGCATTTTTAAGAATGATGTGCCGGCTTGTCGACAAAATTACGCCGCCACAACTCCCTATCACCCATGACATTTGCTAGATCATCCGCATCTTCAAGGCCAGTGTACTTTAAGATGCGTCTCAAGAAAGTCATGGGCTGTCCACCATGCTTATTCACTCCATGAGGCTGCCAAAGTACAAGATTATGCACTGGCTGGTCCTCACGGCGAAAGAAATGTCCTGCATAGCGGAGGCGATTTTGTTCTAGTGTCAAGCTTGGGGGAACCAATGAGACACCTCCAATGTTATATAGTGTCTGGTTGGAGATGTGTGCATTGTACTTGACACAATGAACCCGGTGTAGCATTCTTGTGAATGTGCCATCCAGAGATTTGGTGTCCTCAGGAGTTAGAGCCCAGCATGGACTCCCATAGAGGAGTACTGGGTCTACTGCTGCTCTAAATAATCGGACCTTAAGTTTCCGATTATTTCTCGGTGACTTCCAAATCCTGGAAAGCCTATTCAAGGCTGCCCATGCCTTTCCCTTGCGCATTGGAAGGTCCTCATCTGACTTCCGGATCCGTGATCCCAGGTACAAAAGTCGTCCACATGCTCAAGCATACCATCCTTTGAGCTTATGCTCATCCGATCAGAGAATTGCTGAGGACTTTCAAAGTTAGCTGTCAAAATGTTGGTCTTTCTGGAGTTAATAAAAAGACCAACACTAGAAGCAGCATGTTCTAATGAGCTGAGGAGCCGTTGGGCTCCCTTTAGTGATTCTGTGAGTACTCCTAAGTCATCAGCAATGTCTAGATCAGTTAGGTACTTGGCAGGATTTCCTCGACTTCTGGAGCCAGTAGGTGGAGTTATCATCACCCCATCATCATTATGATGATCTAAGGACATGCGGTAACAGAGTACTGCCTGTTCAGGACCTAGATGCAGCCTTAACTGCATTCTTGTCCGCTGTAGTCTGTTTGAGTCGGGACTCTTTCTGTGCCTTATAGACGTCATTTCGGCACTTCTGAATTTTGTTGTCAGTCCAGGGGGTGATTTTCCTGTTTCGAGGGTATACAGGAACTGTTTCTGCAGCTGCTAACTTAACTGCTTCTGTGAAGGCAGTATAGCCCTCATAGTGATCTGCCTCCTCAGAGGCAAGAACCTCATACCTGTTGCTCAGTTGTAGTGTGAAGCTGCATCTCACACTTGGCTGTTGCAACAGAGAGGACCAGTCATGCCGCAGCAAGGCAGATTTTGTTGTTCTGCTAGCACGCAGACTAAATCTTACCTTGACCACAATAAGGCGGTGATTACTGGAGAAGGGTCGAAGTGTAAATGCATTACAGTCTTGTATAGAGCTCCTGTATTTCCTACGAAACAGAATATGGACTATCTGGGACTTGTGACCACTGGGTCCACTATGAGTCCATAGCTTTCCAGTTCGCTTCTTGAACTGGGTTCCAGCCGAAAACAATCCATTTCCAGAGATAAAATCCTGAAGATGGACACCATTGCCACTATCATCTGCTAACTCGAGGGCGAGTCGCGTACCGCCCCCCATGTCCTTAATCAGAACCTCATCAGTCTGTCCAGTCTGCATTCAGTGCTCTTGAACACCCACTGCGCGCAAGAGAAAGCTTATCTGCCAAGGCAGTCAGCTCACCTTGTCGCATTGGGGACCCGAGTGTTAAGGTGTTTACTGAGGCTAGTCTAGTGACTTGCCTCAGATTCACCAATGGCTTTGTTTGTTGGGGTGGAACATGAGAGTAGGCTCCAACTCCAGAATCCCTCTCCCCCTCACAAACTGGCCTCCCTGGTGACCCAGGGTTTGGTCAGAAAGATCATCAGTAAAGGGACTCAAAGAATTTTGTTTGCTGCTCTCTCTCCAGTAGGGGTTGAGACAGGCAGCCGGTCAGGAGATAAAGAGTTATTCAGCAGTTTTGAATCCTTGGCTTAATTTTATCTCTCATGTATCATTCGAGACAAAGTAAAAAAGTAAAGTATATTTTCTTTGGCCGCTAGGCCAGGGATTACGCACAAAGTCTGACGACTTATTTCCAGTGCGGTTCCACCCGGAACTTTAATCCCCAGAGGAAAGTACTCATCTGGCTACCACTTAAGGATGCAAGACAGAGATGCGCCCTGGATGGTCCCTTTAAAGTATTCGTGCTGAAATGAAAACTGCCCTGGCCCATGTGAGGATCAAACCCACGACCTGCGGGAGATGTTAATTCAATGCGACCACTACACCAAGGTGGAACCTAAGACAAGTTGAAGACAAGTCCTTCAAATAGGATGCAATTTGGAAATCATGAAATGTTTTAGAACACAGAAAATCGTTTTGAAACACAAAAATCCCGCCTGGATTCTTAGCCAAATATTATCATTTGTCTAACTAAATATTTTTGACAAAATGTTAATTTTTTTTAGCAGCGACGACGAGGACAAAGAGAAGGAAAGTGAAGAAGAAAGGGAAATAAAAAGAAATGGTACCAGTGAGGAAAGCGATGGTAGCAGTGGTAGTGAGGAAAGCGATGGTAGCAGTGGTAGTGATGAAAGCAATGGCAGCAATGGTAGCGACGAACGCGTGGGTAGCAGCAATTAAAGCGATTGAACTCAGATATTATACTCAAACAATTCAAACACAACGACACGCTGAACAATAACTCTTATTTATTTATTATTATTTACAACAATACAATTTTGCTATCTTTTCATTTTCGGGACTGTACTGCAAGCAGACACTGTGCAGATTTACTTTGAGTCCTTTCTATCTATGCTATTTGTATAGGTAAACTATGAGGATAATCATTGTTAATTATGATGTAATTAAAATCATCAAAAATAATTGGGATAAATAAGTAATTAATTTTAAAAAATATGACAACATTGGATTATAATATGTAATTGAGTTGGTAAAATAATGGTTTGTTTATAACTTAGTGTTCATACATAGACGCATAATCATTTACACACATATTCGACCGCACTAGAGTGTAACTACTGCGTATTAATTAAGTCTACCCGCGATATCTGTCGAGACTGTGTGCGGCTGAATGCAAGATATGGGGGTCCACCGACACTGTGTGTGACTGACTGTGGAACTGGGGGCCCTATGTTTGGGGTCCACCGGCACTGTATGTGACTGACTGTGAGAACTGGGGGCGCTATGTTGTGGGTCCACCGGCACTGTATGTGACTGACTGTGAGAACTGGGGGCGCTATGTTGTGGGTCCACCGGCACTGTATGTGACTGACTGTGAGAACTGGGGGCGCTATGTTGTGGGTCCACCGGCACTGTCTCTGACTGACTGTGAGAACTGGGGGTGCTATGTATGGGGTCCACCGGCACTGTTTGTGACTGACTGCGAGATCTGGGGGCAACATGTTGCTGGGTCCGCTGGCACTGCGGGAGGGTGACTATGAGATCTGGGGGTGCTATGTTGCTTGGTCCGCCAGCACTGTGTGTGGCTGACTGCGAGATCAGGGGTCGCTATGTTGCTTGGTCCGCCAGCACTGTGTGTGGCTGACTGCGAGATCTGGGAGTGCTATGTTGCTTGGTCCGCCAGCACTGTGTGTGGCTGACTGTTAGATCAGGGGTCGCTATGTTGCTGGGTCCACCAGCACTGTGTGTGGCTGACTGTTAGATCAGGGGTCGCTATGTTGCTGGGTCCACCAGCACTGTGTGTGGCTGACTGCGAGATCTGGGAGTGCTATGTTGCTGGGTCCGCCTGCACTGTATATATATATATATCTAATGATTGCAGCCATAAGACATTTTGAAAGATCAAACAAAATATATATTACTTTTATATAGAATTTAGCGATCTTATGGTTGCATATTATATAGTATTATTATTATTATTACATGTTTTATTCCAGATCCAATACAGGTTCTATAACAATTGACAATATTAATTACAATAATAGCACAAATGAAGTCCTCCTACGTACAATGATACATACAGTTACTACAAAAACACTAGAGTCGGTTTCCAATAAAGGGTAGATTGAAGCACAGAATTATCAAGACAAATGTTGCGAATACACATCAGAATAGTATCTGAACTAAATACAGCTAGCTATCAGAAAATCAACTAGCTAGAGAGAAGCGTTGAATATGGACAAAATATTTCAGTCGCAATGAAACAAGCATACCAGAAGCACTATAGTTCTTATCAAATTTATATCCAAAAAGTTTCCTAACACTAGTATTGTAATCTACACGTAGACGGTCCAGTGTTGATTTGGTTAGGTATTTATCAGCCCAAAGTGAGTTACATTAAAAATTGGAACAATAACTAGAAAATAATTGAATCTTAACAGGCCGACTACATGAGCTAAATTTCCTAATTAATAAATTAGCACGGGCATAATGACCTCTAGTTTGGTTACGAATACCAATATCATCAGAGAAATCACTGCATATAAAATGGCCCAGGTATTTATATTTGTCAAAGCGTTCTAGAATTGCCCCATTAAGATGTATATCTAAACTTTGTTGATCTAGACTTTGCTGATGACTTAGGAGTACTCTCAGAATCATTAGAGGGAGCCCAACGGCTCCTTAGCTCATTAGAACATGCTGCTTCTAGTGTTGGTCTTTTTATTAACTCCAGAAAGACCAAAATTCTGACAGTTAACTTTGAAAGTCCTCAGCAAGTCTCTGATCGGATGAGCATAAGCTCAAAGGATGGTATGCTTGAGCATGTGGACGACTTCTGTTACCTGGGATCATGGATCCGGAAGTCAGGTGAGGACCTTCGAATACGTAAGGGAAAGGCATGGGCAGCCTTGAATAGGCTTTCCAGGATTTGGAAGTCACCGATAATTAATCGGAAACTTAAGGTCCGATTATTTAGAGCAGCAGTAGTTCCAGTACTCCTCTATGGGAGTCCATGCTGGGCTCTAACTGCTGAGGACACCAAATCTCTGGATGGCACAGGATTTGGAAGTCACCGATAATTAATCGGAAACTTAAGGTCCGATTATTTAGAGCAGCAGTAGTTCCAGTACTCCTCTATGGGAGTCCATGCTGGGCTCTAACTGCTGAGGACACCAAATCTCTGGATGGCACATTCACAAGAATGCTACGTCGGGTTCATTGTGTCAAGTACAATGCACACATCTCCAACCAGACACTATATAACATTGGAGGTGTCTCATTGGTTCCCCCAAGCTTGACACTAGAACAAAATCGCCTCAGCTTTGCAGGACATTGCTTTCGCCGTGAGGACCAGCCAGTGCATAATCTTGTACTTTGGCAGACTCATGGAGTGAATAAGCATGGTGGACAGCCCATGACTTTCTTGAGACGCATCTTAAAGGACACTGGCCTTGAAGATGCGGATGATCTAGCAAATGTCATGGGTGATTAGGGAGTTGTGGCGGTGCAATTTTGTTGACAAGCCGGCACAGCATTCTTAAAAATGCAGCTGCAATGCAGCATGCCGATCCTAGTAGTATATCTAAATCTGAAGAAAACTTACGTAGCCTACTATGTAAATACAATAGCACTTAGATTTTTTAATATTAAACTTTAGAGAATTATAATCAGCATAACGACTACAAATAAGATGTTGCAAGGCTATAGGGGAAGTTGAAATAATGCATAAATCGTCCGCATATAAAAAATGATTGACACAAGAGTGCCCAAGCCTAGACCCTATACCAGTTACAGTTAATTATCATAACAAACGATATTACAAACATTCGTAAACATTCGTCTACCCATATTTGTCAATTCTGAAATAACAATTCCCAGTAAACATAGTAAACCATCTTACATCTTAGTTACGGATAGATCGGAAACAAACAGTAAAAAATTTGTGGAGATCCTTAAACAAACTTTTAACAATGGAGGCTGGGAAGAAGTTACGCAAGAAAGTGACCCCAATATTGCTTACAATACGTTTATTGAAATATATCAGAAGCTATATAACAAATGTTTTCCCACTAAAAAAATAAAGATAATAAATAGCGATAAACCTTGGCTATCTGAAAGTATTTATAAATAATCAGACGTAAGCATGCACTATATGCAAAATACATTAATAGCAGATCTCTAAGCAAAAAAATCGAATATACGGCTTATAAAAACCAACTTACTAAAATAATTAGGAATGCAAAAAAAGCTTATTTTGAGAAATTATTTAATATTCATAGAAATAATACGATGAAATCCTGGAAAATAATAAAAACACTTATAAATCCCCGAGCGTCATGCTCGCCTCAAAACTATCCTGATACATTTACAGTAAACAATTCGTCAATTAGGAATAACACAGCGATTGCAAATGGATTCAATAACTTTTATCGTAATGTAGGTCCAAACTTAGCGAAAAATATTCCTAATACTAATGGTTCCATATATGATACCCTAGGTAACCAAACCGCATCCTCACTATACTTTTCACCACTAAGTACTAAAGATGTATATGATATTGCCTCATCAATAACCAATTCAAAAGCCTTGAGTTCGGACGGTGTTGATTCTCAAATCGCTCGGCAAAACTTTCTCTACATAGCCCATCCATTGACACACATCCTTAATCAATCATTATCTCTGGGAATATTCCCAGATCTAATGAAAGTGGCAAGAATTGTACCTATTTTCAAACATAGTAACGCCGATCAATTTGGAAATTACCGTCCTATAAGTATACTCCCATTTTTTGCGAAAATTCTAGAAAAGGCTGTTTCTCGACAATTCGTAAACTTCATGATAAAAAATTATATTATTTATGAAAATCATTTCGGATTTCAATCGGAAAAATCAACTATAACAGCTCTCACTCTCCTGCAATATAATTTGTCAGATGCTATTGAAAATAAACATCTTACACTTGGTGTTTTCTTGGATTTTAGCAAATAAAGCCTTTGATACCGTTAATCAAAAAACTTGGAGCATTACGGTGTATGCGGAACCCCATTAGCATGGTTTTCCAGTTATCTCCACAATCGAACCCAATACGTTGATTTAAATGGAACAATTTCAGATACACTTGATGTGATATGTGGAGTTCCGCAGGGGTCTGTCCTTGGCCCAATTTTATTTTTAATTTACATAAATGACATCTCAAATTCTTCAAAATTCGTAAATTTCATACTCTTCGCTGATGATACAAACCCATTTATTTCAGGCGAAAACGTACATGATCTGATATATATCAATGGATTTGCTTAAATAAACTATCTTTAAATCTCGAAAAAACAAAATATATGGTGTTCTCAATGAAGCCATATAATCCACAAAACACAGGGGTCAAAATCGATGGGCGAACAATAAACTATACTGAAAATATTAAATTTCTTGGTATTCACCTCCAATCAAATTTCTCATGGCATTTACATATACAAAATATTCGCATAAAAGTATCAAAAAACGTAGGTGTAATAAATAAGATCAAGCATTTCGTTCCAATACAGATTAGGAAGCTCCTATATACTGTAATACATTGGTAGAACCTTATATATCGTTTGGGGTAATTGTAATATTAATGACAGCACTTTTAATCCTCTAGTCCGGCTACTAAAGAAAGCTGTCCGCATCGTTGAATTAAAACCACACATTAAAACCGACACCCAACACAATAAATTTTTTCAAATCATAAATTTCTTAAAATTAATGCAATGTACAAATTCCTCAGTTTGAAAACGATATACTGTACAACTACCGCATGAACTACTGTTTTGTACCCAAATATTTTAAGACAAAAATGGTAACTAATATCAGTATTCACGGACGGAAAACTAGACAGCAATTCCATTATAGATTACCATCACCACGTACTAATTTTGCTCGCTCACACTTACTATATAGGGGTCTTAATTTATGGAATGAACTTATTGAATGGCTCTGCCCAAATGTTCAAGAAGGCACTAAAGCAACACTTAATTGAAACTCAATAAATCTGGCAGTTATTTCTGTTCACAGGTACATTTATTTTCTTTCACACAAATATTAAATAGTAAATTATAAATTAATTTCTCTCGATAGACGAAAAATAAGTTCTTCTTGTACGTTTATCGCGAGATAATGCAGTATATTGTAGTTTTTAGCGTAGGTAATCATAATTATATTGTGCATTTTACTATTATTTATCGAAATCAGGGCCGGGCCGCTTTCCCGGAACTACTACTACTACTAATTCAATGCTAAGATCATTAGTATAAATATTGAACAAATAGGGGCTAAGAATACTTCCATGTATTACACCGTTAGTCGCAGTAAAACTTCCCGAGAGATACCCATCCCAAACAACACGAGAAGATTGATTATCGTACCAAAAATATATAATACGTTGACATCGAGGAATCCCTCTGTGTAACATAACAGTTTATCAAACAATGTGGAATGAGAAACGGTATCAAAGGCTTTGGACGCATCCAAGAAGCAAATATATACATTCGAGTCATTGTTTTGAAAATAGTTAATTAATTCCTTAATTGAATAAATACATAGTTCTGTACCAAGTTTATGTTTGTAACCAAATTGATTGCACGATGTATTTAGTTTGTCCTTAATACGCAGTAAAATAATAATTTCAAAAAGTTTACCGATTATAGTAGAAAGCGCGATAGGTCGATAATTGCCACTATCAGTGAGAGAGCCGTTCTTATCTTTCAAGACTGGTAATATAAAAGATTGTAATAAAGCCATAGGCATAAAACCGTGAGTAAACATACAAGAAAATAATAAGCTTAATAAAATAATATTTTCAGCAGAGACCTGGTCAGGGCCAGCCGCTTTATTGCACGAAAGTTCACCAATTGCACTACTTATTTCTTTAGGAGAGACAAGCATATCTAAACTAAATGATATATTGCACGTAGCATTCCCAACATCATCTGAAATTACACGAGTTGGGCTAAAATTAAACAATTTTTTGTAGTTATCAGCCCATTGAGCGCAAATAGAAGGTGCACCATTTGCGCTGTCAACAGTCAAATGAGAGTTAGTGTTATATTTAATTTTGTTTTTAACATCTTTCCAAAATTTATTACTGTCACCACCAGCCAATGACTTGGCGAAACTATCTGAGCGTAGCTGTACCTCCGCGCGTTTACATCTTCGCATAGCTTGCTGAAACTGCGCTTTAGAACGCAATAGTTGTTGGTGCAACGAGGTACCATGAGTGCTACCAAGCTGACGCCAGAGTAAAAATAAATTCCTAGAAATCGAATGTTTTTCACCAACAACACTATTCCAACCAGGAATATGAGAATAATTAGTATTGTGGTTAGAATTATTACCCTGAGAATTGATTTCAGCACCCTTTAATGAGTCAACAATGTCTGTATAAAATGGTTCAATGTCATTGTTGTGTAACAAACAATTAGTATCAGAACATTTAATGGCAGACCATGGAATATTAATATTAGATAATAGAGAATCACATTTATGAGAGTAATTGGATTTTTGAAATGGTGTTAAATTTATTCCATTTCACCTTAGTATTATTTGTACAATTAATTGTATCCACACCCGGTGGCAGTGGTTGGTCATTGTGGACAGTGGAGTGGGAGGTTCTATAATTATTGTAATGGAATGTGGTCAGATACCGTAAGGTCATAGTCCACCTTAATATAAAAATATTATTTCTAAAATCATGTGTAGTTAGTTACACAGTGGTCCAGCCAAGAGGTGGTGTTAAACGATGGACTGAAAAATGTAATAATGTAGAATCTGGCAAGGTATCTGTATCGAGAATATACATACCAGAATCTTGACAAATTGTCAACATTGAAGTCGCCAAACAACATTACGTTATTAGTGCCCTCAGTAGCCACCAAGGATTCAATCTTACCAAGATAATCCAAGTAGAGATCAACATTGTCGGGACATTCGTAGGGCAGATATACATTGACAATTAGCTCATAAAACGTAGGAGATAGAGAGAGGCGAGCAGATAACATCCGCGGATCGTTAGTATCGATGATACGCAGCATGTCCTTAAATTTGTCCTCGTGCCACAGGAAACCCAGTCCACCATACAGACGGTCAGAAACAAGTTGATCACGAAGATCAACCGGAGAGAAGTCGGGGCTGAGGGTCTGTAGGAACGCCAAATCCTGCTTAAGGAGCATATGTTCCTGTAGGAGTAGGATGTCAGTTTGTTTGAGGAGTTCCCCCACCACATAACGACTGGAGGGAGTACGAATCGAGTTTGCATTGTACGAAGATATAGATACCATATTATTTACATGAAATGTTGTATAAAAGAAGTGTATAAAACATTAGTAATTAGTTCTGTAGGCTAGTCAGGGTGTAGAACGAATTATCTCTCAGAATCCCCCTGGAAGCCTCTGCGGATGTATCAGTAGCTGTTATTTCAGGCTCATCTGAGATTATAGTGGAGATTGGCCGTAACGGAGTATGGTAATGTGAATTCGAAAGACGAGATGGCGAACCAGGTTGGGAATGCGAAGGATGAGATGGCGAACCCGGATGGGAATGCGAAGGAGATGAACTGTTAGACAACTCCACCGCTCGAGTCGGGTCTATCAACGGGAGACTCGCTGGAGGGCGGCGCGGGTTACGAGGACCTGCCCAGTAGTGCGCAATGACACCTTCCGGCCAGAGGGCTGCATTATCAGGCTTAAGCAGAATGGCAGCACCACAGCACCAGTACACTTTATTACGAACGAGTTATACGAGTCGTAGCGAGTAGCAATCCGTTCACAAGTAATACCAGGGCCTGCAAGTGAGAATGTTGTAGTAACAAACTCCAAAAGTGGAGATGAGATTACCAATGGATCCATGCGAGAAACAAACACCAGTTTGGAACCATTACTGTGTGGCCTTTGGTTCCCAATGGATGCACTCCTATCCTCTCCCACTTGATTCCCTGCCCGCTATTGGCTTAACTATTAATTCTCGCCTCGCCACTCCCTCTTGGTGTTACCCCCTGCTGCTAGCCTCACTAGCTGGTTTGTCCCTCTGAGGTGGTTTGACCTCTTATCTCTCTCTGTGGTTTAGGGCATGTGTCGCCCCCCACCCCCCCCCCCCCCCGAGTTTGTTATGAGGCGAGATTATTATTGGTAATCTCGCATCGCCAAGTATATTGGTAAAATGCCACTGGTCCAATTTTGGGGGTGGGTAATGTAGGGAATTGAATCCGTTTACAATCCTCATCTTTATTGGGCCACTGAGCGTCCATTAAAATGGTGTGAGAATGGCCATGGTACATGGCTATGGTTATGTACATTACATCTTTATCGTTGAGTCGGACATTGTCACGCTCTAGGTAAAGTTGTACATGTACATACATAGTGTAATTACGTTTTATATTCGTATTAGGTTAGCGTAGTGTAAAATTATATTTGTAACCAAGTAACATAAAGGACCCCCTTGGAAATAAGCTGCAAAACTTTAGGGGTAATCCTATATGTTATGTTGGACAATACCTTTATACCGGTACATTGTTTGGTGTATTTGAAAAGTCCAGTAGTATACCGCCTACCGGATCCTAGTAACTGTAGAATCCAGCAGTGTATACGGGCTCGTACAGTATCTGACAACAAATCCCAGTCCAGGGTGTCTAAACAAACAGATACTAAGTATGCAAACTACTACTGGCAAGGAACGGAGGTGACGGGCCTAGCAGCCCGATAAGGAACCGACTTTTTATTTTAAATAAAAGAGACAACGAGAATTAGTATAGAACTAATAATTATGTAAAAATACAATCATATTTCATACAATAATTATTAATAAATTCGATCTATTATTAGTTGCTCAATTCTAGAACAAAATCGACCTGCAACTAGTGAAGACCTCGTTTTGGAATTTCGAAACCTCGCTGGTGCGATGCGTGATATCGTGTTTAGTTGATAAATTGAAAACTCCATCAATTCATGTGCTACCAGTAATAAGAAATCGCTATAAATGTAATTAAATAAAAATTATTCTAGAAAAATTTTGCTCAAAAAGTATGAAGTCTTGGCATTGGTGACGCGAAACTAGGCTAGTGAGATTCAGGATATTGCGTTTAATATAAAAATCGAAAACGCTATCGAATTCCGTAAAGGCGTAAATAAAATACTGCAACTTTTTTGAAATTTTTAAAATTCTAAAACTAGAAAAAATTAATTTTTGAACGGCGCTGTTTGGGGTTTCGAAACATGGATAGGCTGAAAGAGGACATCGAATTAAGTTGAAAAATAAAAACCCCATCCAATTTGGACAAAGCGTTTTTATTGAAAAAATTTTTATTGAAATTTATGGTCAGAAAAAAAAACATGGAAAAAGTATCTTTTTAAAAAGATTTGATGTCTTTGCCTATGGTCAGAGAATGATCCAACTCTGTAACTTGGCAATCGCTCAAATCCATTCAGCTGAATGGCACAGTAGAGTAAACTAAAGTAAATTCCCTATACAATGTTCTGAAGGGGAGACTGACAGAGAGTAATCCAACACTAAAACATTTTGCAATAATATTGGCATTAATGTAGCCAACACACTGTGTACTTCAGTCATTCAGCTTACATTAGCAGAGGGAGAAACTTGGATACTCCCCTAGAATGCATTGGGAAGAGTTATTCAGCTGAGGCGATACTAGATTTCAAACTAAACCAACCAGTTAATGTTTGCTTTGCCAGAGAGTGGTGAGTGGTTGGTAGGGCCTAAACAAACAGTATACCATTTTTCACCAGGACACCAGCTATCATTGGTGTTATTTTACCATTGCGCCTATGGCGTTTTTTCGTTTATCTCTATTTTTCGAGCCCAGAGGCTATGGACGGAGTAGCCGATCATGCCAGGGACCTTAGAATCGCGGTATCTAGCTGCTGTGAAAATTTCATCAAAATCGTTAGAGTAGTTTTGGCTGTAGATCAGTCAGTCAGTCAGTCAGTCAGCCAGCCAGTCAATCAGCCAACAATTCTTATTATTATTACAGTAATGAACCTCTCAGTTCCGTCCTGATGTCTATTCTAATACGTGGGCGAGATAAATGCCCGGGCGAACAAGAAAAAACAGGATACCCGGCCTCTAACTGGTGAGGCAGATGTACAGTTCACAGAGACAGACCAAACTCACGGGAAATCAATCCCCGCGCAGCGAATCCTAACTATCGCTAATCGCTTACAAATTGACGTCAAACTCTCTCCTCCTTATCCAAAACTCAACTGGGCAATTACGGTGTTAGTAACTACACCCGTGATCGGCACTAATACCAGATTCTGATTGTGAGATAATAGAATAGGTGTTAATTACTACCGTACGTTATCTGATCTGGTATACAAATTTGATTCTAGAACTTTGTTACTGCGGTGGTTAGCAGTAAATACCTATCAGTACGTGGCAAGGGCGCGGTAGGATGTTAGTAAACCTCCCTAGGCCAAACATGTGCCGGTAGCAGAAAGCTACCTCTCGCCTGATCAAATATTTTGGACTCAGACAGGGCGGGCAAACTATATGGGCTACAAAGTGAACCGGTACCGTACTGTCAGTACTGCAAATCACCCAATTATAGAGCATGTGCTATCTGCACCTAAAGTGTACTTGGGCGTACTAATGAACAGCAATAGCTCACACCTGTAGGAGATACAGATTGATCCGGGGTTTTCTGTCTGAATCTGAGATATTTAATCCTAAATTTTACGGCGTCCCAGGACGGCGTCATGCTTTACACTGATCTAAGGTCTTACTGCAGGCAAGGGCATCAAACAAACGTCTGAAGTGGGCGCTGTATGGCAAGAGGTCATACTTCGAATGGGCGTGTGGGCGAAACTAATGTGGGTGCTTAGTGTGTTGCGTACATCCTTTCCCTGCGTTGTTGAAGGCCTAACGGTTTAGGCAGCCATTCTCCAAGCGTTTGGCTGTCCCAAAAGTGGACACGTTAAAATATACATGTTCAAGAGTATATAGTATATTAACATAATTACAAAAACTTATCAATTTACTTTACAAATAACAACTAAACTGAAGCAAGTGATTGTTACACAGGAGTTAACATTTTGACATTGTGATAACCGAAGGGCAAACTGCCCCTTATATGGCAAATCCAAGGCATGGAATTAACTAGAGCATTCGACAACATTCCATGGCCGCACATTGGAGCAATAAGTTATTAAATGCCCTATGATTGGCCCAACCCATCGTTCCATGTGTTGTACGCGCCTCATTGGCTTATCTAATTCAATGAAACCGAAAATTTAATAGCCCAAAAAATGCATATTTCCCGACCGAGATTCGAACTCCTGACCTACCTAGAATGTAACCAACGCCTTAACCCATCTGACCACTGCGCCAATAGAATCACCAGTAAACTTATATCTACTGATAGGAAGTAGGCATATTACATTACTACAAATCAAGTCAAAATACGTCGGATTTAGAAAGTTTTTACGTGGTACTGTAGATTGCTACTTAACAGTGAAATAATCCAACACTGCTCCATTAAAACAGTAAGTAAGACTGTTTTCACAAATCGAGACACATAATAATTGACTAAAATATCTCTCAAATCTAGGGTAGGGACTAAAATATAAAAATATTCACTGTCTTTACCTATTGCATACTCAATATTGCAAGTACTGCGTAAATACAAAACTTTCATACATACGTACATGCAAAATACAAATTTACTAGCTAATTTAGTGTATAATATATAAAAAAGGGCTTCGGTTATCCAAAATAAAACAAATTAACAAATTAAGGCAAATAATTCTAAACATTTCCAGAATATAATATTGCAAATATACATAATAAATTTACCAAATTAAATCAGTTCAATATAAGCAAACTCAATACGCTAAAATAGTTCCAAATAAGTCCCAAAGTGACCGCCTGACGATCTGAAAAGTTCATCCTACTGGTCTAGATATCTTCTCCTGAGTGATAATCGCTAATGGTAGGCTCGCAAGCCTTCCTGTCTCCATCTCGCTCTCCAACTCCAACTCCAACTTCAACGGTAGGCTCGCAAGCCTTCCTTCCTCTACCTCGCTCCTGTAATCTTTTGTTGAACGAGCTCGTCGGTCCCCGCCCTCTAAGACGACTGGGTGGTGCTCGAGATCTAACCGGGCTCGGGCTTCGGCCCGAGCTTCCTGTGGTTCTCAGGAAAGGGAATAACTGACGTCTCGCACATCCTTCCGGTGCTAAATCCTCTAAATCCTCGTCAAATCCCAATCATGCGTTTTGTCAGGTCGGGCTAAGTTTCCGCAATGCTAGGACGGAGTCTATCGGCGGGACCGTTCCGTCCGCCGACACCTCGCTCTCCGATGTTGTCTGAACCCTCATAGGTTCGGGGAAACCAAATCCAGTCCCCCCAAGCGGTTCTCTAGGAAGAGAAACTGTGCCCCGAGTCATCCGGATCTGTGACTTTGACGTTGTCCTCTCAGCGACATTCACCACTTTCTTAATCTCCTGTCTGGCCTTCTGGGCTCTAAGAATACGAAACTGCGGGTCTTCCTGAGGGTGGCGTATCCTTTCGGGTAACGGCGTGGCTTTTGAAGCCAGTCTCACGTCTGCCTCGTCGAAGATACACAAGGTCATGCGTTTGTGATAAAATGCGCTCCTGTAAGCCCAAGCTATCGAATGCCAGGCTCCCCTATTCTGCTGTTCAACTCGCAATTTATCGAACTCTCCAGCGTTAATTGTGTTCACCACGGTTTGAAAGTTCCAAGTAAGTGTTCTTATTATCCGGGTGGACCTGTAGGAAATAATCCCTCACAACTTTGAAGCCACAATCCAATGGTAATATGTCTAGCACCTTTAAGAGTTCGTCATATTGAGACATAGCTGACACGTATCCTTCCTTCGACATAATGAGAGGGTTTACGGCCCAAAATTTCAAATGTGCTCTCATGGGGAAACGGCGTCGCAGCGTCGACACATGCTAGTCTGCTAAATTCTCCCAATGGTCAAATAGCTGCCGGGTGATCTTAACCGACATATGCTCATACGGAACGTCCCTAAGTTGGCACTCAGATGCCCTATGTCCTTTGATGTTGCAATACGTACACTGAGCTACGAAGTGCCAGCAGGTATAGAAAGTGTGTGACCATTGATCCCCACACCTGTTGCACACTAAATCGGGTAGAGATATATATTTAGCACCACATTTCTTTGCGTGATGGCCAGTAGGCCCGCATCTGCCACAAATGGTGTTGGCAGGATACCAAACTCGCTCATAGATGAGATCTCCGATGGGGTGAGAGCTACTGTCCACGTGATAATCTTCATCATCGTGGTCAGTCGGTATGTTCGTCTCCGTGGGTTGCACACAAACCATGGCGTCGCTCTTATCTAGCTCACGTATCTCGGTTCACATCTTCCTCAGAAGATACTCCTCTATATTAATGAGTTGCCGCAATGGTTCGTCGATATCGCGGACTCGGTCGGATCCTCATTGTGATGATGATCGGAAGGCACGCGCGCCTTCCAAGATCCTTCCAGGCCCGTGGCGTTCCCCGTTGTAGGGTACTAACATCAACATAGATGGTCTGTCGAGGAGTCTTCCCGCTTGGGTGAGATAAACGTCCCTAAAAACGCTGAATCCCACTTGCGTGAAAACTTCACAGTGGGCATTGGTGTTGTAAAATGGTTGGATAAATCAGCGGAATACATCAGTATGCGTCCTTCCTCCCTCGTAAACTGTGTGTCCTTCGCCGAGACATAACGGATGTCGCTTTAAAGTCCTAGACACTACATCGGCGATGAAACACACATTTGCCAATGATTCGTTCGCCAAATAGTATTGCAAGATTATCCACGGAAGTGAGGTGATCGCCCAGTATACACATCCTCGCCACTTTAGCTATGACTCAAACTTGTTCACATTGGGGGTATCTCCCTGGGGGTATACATCTGTGTATTTGCTCCTCTTGCTCTCCTTATAATCCCAACTAAACATGAGATATGAGATATAACCCATTCCAGTTTTAAGCGTGTTATATTCCCGAAAATATCCTTGCTCGATGGCCCAAAGCAACAATGGTCTAGTATCCACGAAAGGTATAGTCAATCGATCCTCCTCCTCGGGCATTCCAGCGAAATCACTAATAAGGTCCTCCCATATACCGGATCTGTTCTTGACGATACTCTTATCAAGTACAACATCGCGCACGGCCTTTGGCAACATTCTAGCCTCTATGCTACAAGCTAGGTCCATGGATTTAATTATCCGTTTTATCATGGCGTGTCTTTGCGTCGTTCCTTCCGGCATCGGCATCTTTCGATCACACCTCTGTCGGCTGAAGACGTGTAGCACTCCGTCCGGTGCTCAAATTTGTATGGTCTTTGAAGTGAGGCTCTGCTGATCAACTTCCTTAAAGTCAGTAATATGTGGAGGCACGTTGTGTACAATTTTCTGAACAATTGTTCTACGCAACTCCGCTGCCTCTAACACATCGCAACACAAAATGATCTCCAGATGTTCCTCTATGGGGATCTCGTAGGTCGGTTCCTCTCCGGTTAGTATGCAAATAGGAAAGTTAGTTGCCCTCGCGACCGGCACTACCGTTTTGGTATGGTGGGGTTGAGATTCTCACGTCATCTCTACGAGAGGTATCTGTAGTCTCTGTGACAAACGCTGAACCAAGGTTATACTATCGAAGAGTTCGGGTGTCATCTCTTTGGGTTCGGTTTGATTGAAGGATCTCCAATAGAATGGTAGGCTCGCAAGCCTTCCGCCGAACTCCTCGATCTCGCCTTTCTCATATGCCTTATACGCCCTATACAAGCTTAGAGCTTCCCGTTACTCTTGTGTCGACTTATTAGTAAATTGGAGAGATACGC
>JAUCBJ010005624.1:0-19187 GCA_032718475.1 Nemertoderma westbladi | reverse complement strand
GATATTTTTATTTTCATGTTGTAAGGTAAACGGACCGCTTGTATACAGACAAGTTGTATCCAATTTTCCTTTCTTAGCTCAGAAAGTGATCTTTTGCATCCCGATTTAACATTTTGTATCCAAGTTTTATTTATGGATTTTATCAATGCAATTACATCGTATTGTTTGCTAATCTTTAAACAATTAATTAGATGACCTATAAATTCCATCCCCCGAATGATAGGCCTATACTGTTTTTATGAACTACAGAATTATAATAATTTTTTTATTAGTATATTTTTATTATTATTTTTTTTTATTATAATTTTATTATTTTTTTTTTATTTTATTATTAATATTTTAATTATAGGTATTATTATGTAATAGTCTTCTTCAAATTGTAGCAGATGAGGATGAATATTATTGTTGGAATCAAAATACCTCTCCAGGGTAAAATCGACATGCCGACCTGTATTCTGTGTTCAGCATTACATTTATTCATAAACTAATTAAATTTCCTGGTTACTTGCAATATTTTTAATAGGATTTTGTTGAATTATATAATATTGTAGTGATTTATATATTAATTTGGTTAACATTCAATACAGCTCCTACTTTAGGCTTTGTTAGTCAATTTATTATCTGATGATACAAACATGAATTAATTATTTGAAATGGTCTCAAAGTCTTTCACCACGGGCACACAGGGAATTGCCGGGGTTTGGGGACGGCAGCCCCCATGGAATACTAAATATACACGGAACCGCATTAGTGTTATTTTTTCGGCCCCGAAATTTTTTTCAATAAAATGGTAGTATATGCCATAGAAACCTCAGAAAAAAAATTTAAGATAACATAAATAATAATACTAAAAAATAATAAAATAACATAAAAATAACATAAAATAACATAAAAAAACCGAAAAAATAACACTAATGCGGTTCCGTCTATATTTAGTATTCCATGCAGCCCCCAACCAAAGAAGCGGGGGTTTGGGGGCGCTGCCCCCAACAAAAGATGCAAGAGAAAAGCAAACAAAATTTGACTATGAAAATGTTTCTTTTATAATTTTGAAAAAACTTGAATAGATACAACTTGTCCTGTAACCATCTTAAACTTTTGTTTATTGCTTTGATGCACCCAGATTAATTTTAACACTTTAACTAGGTGGGAAGTGTCCGGGGGGGAAGTGTCCTAGATCCTGATATACAGTACCGTGTAGCCTAATGTTTAATGAGTCGTTTATAAACCTAAACTGGTAAACTTAAACTGTAATGTTATATTATATTATAATGGAATGTACCGACATACTGACTAATGGCGGCTTGGAATATATATAAAATCTATGGGTAAAACACTAGAGTCTTATACCCCACAAACTAACAAAAAACATAGGATCAGGTCATTTGTTTGTGTTGTTTGTGTTGTTCTTTGATGGCCTTAGGACTGAGCACTACTTTGTGCGTAATGTCCTGATCCTATGTTTTTTGTTAGTTTGTGGGTATAAGACTCTATGTTTTACCCATAGATTTTATATTATAGCAGCCGTCAAACAGTTATTTGTTGAGAAGCGGGATATTTCACTCGCTACGATAATTTTATGGATTACTGTACATGATTGTATAACTCTTCCTGTTCAATTCTGGAGTATCAAAGGCGACGTCCAGATTACAGGGTATTTCCAAGTTTGATCCAGCCGATCATCTGATATGTACACAGCATTCTGTGAGTATGAATACTTCTCCATTACGCGTGACCCAACCGAAGGTACTTCTGATACTGCGGCTTGGCACAATACAAACAAACAGCTACAGTTCCTGGGCCGATTTGCAAGTCGTAACCTGCAGCGAGACTTCGAGGAGACTGTTCTGGAAGCAGAATGAGATGCGATTCTATTTATGGATATGGTCAGACTCCTCAAAGAATGGTATAAGCCAAATGAAAATGTAACACTCTCCCACTATGAATTTCATAACCTCACCCAACCCAACAGGAGAATGAAACGTTTGATTGTTATACTGTATAAACCGCATCAAGCAAGAATCTCACCACTGTGAATTTTCGTGTAGGCCTGCATGTACAGTTCGCGAACGACTTACAGTAAACGTGACCAGGTTATTGTTGGCACTCGTAACTTAGAAATACGAAAAACTGATGTAAATGAGGGTAGAGAATAAGTAAATGGGGGGGGGGGGGGGGGGGGGGGGAGAGAGTGAGACAGGTGAGGTTACAAGAATGGGTGTGCGTGCAAGGATGGGAATAGAGCGTGGGTGTAAGAGTCGGATCAAGTTGTACTTTATATGCCTAGTGTAGTAATGTGAGTAAGTAGTGTATAGAGGGCAGAATGAAAAGTTTTGTAAGGCCTGGGAGTTGAGTCAGTATGAGGAGTTGTACATGCTGTGAGTGCTGTACATAGAGGGAGGATAGTGTGGTGTAGAATGGTACCACAAAATATCAGAGTGAGGAGAGTTAACGCGGGTATCATAAGGAAGGATCAATAGATCCAAAGGTACGGATTGGCTGTCTGGAACCCAAAAAATATAACCCACCCCAATTGTAATTCACAAAATCGAATTAAAGCCATGAGGGCGTTAGACTCGTGCTATACATGTTACTTCGAGGAATACCCCCGGAAGGTAACATTGGGGGGGGGGGGGGGGGGGGGGCAGTGTTACCGTAGTCTGTAGCAACCAAAGGCAACCAGATAATTTTAAGCAAAAGAAAGCGGCCACCGGAAGGGAAGCCAAATAAAATTGGTAACCAAATATAGCAATAATTACATAGGCAAAGTGAGGAATTTAGTGAGGAATTAGTGTGGAATCAACCTCACTAATATCCACATGGGAAACTATGTTGCAGTATAGTGTAGGTAGTAATATGGTAACATTTGTATCCATATAACCACAGGGAAGACCAGGTTTTGACAGTTGGACATAAATCAGCTGCTCCAAACATTGAGCTAATCAGAGCCTCACAATCTGGAAGGCTGGTAGTACAGATATTTGCTGGGTGTATATAACGTAGTATAATAACATTATTAGCCAGTTGTGTGGGCATGTTAGATAGGACATAGTGAACTAGTTTGTACCAGTCAGTACCCAGTGTAACATCAATTAGTACAGTTAATTTTCATCATCAAAGTCAATATTCAGTTACATTATATTTTCAACGAAGAACGAACAATATATATATATTATAGTCTACAGAAACATCGAACTGTTTTTAACTGTATGAACCATTTAGTCAGTCGCGAAGTGAACTAGTCGCGCAGAGCTTACGTTTATGGTACGGTGCGCAGACACACAACTCCATTACCCGAACCAGATGCCATCTAATCCACAATCAAACGGATGGAAGTCATGGTGAAATCTCTTACAAACTTAGATGCAAAGGTTAACAATTACTGCTGATGATTTCCAGAGGGGATTATTAGTATTGCCAAACACACCAGGTAGCGATGGAAGATCACCTTCTGAGATTGTTTATGGCCACCCTACTCTAGAGTACCAGCACACTACAGATCATGTGTGCCGGAGTGGCAAAGATCAGCTAAAGAAGCAGATATAGTGAAACATAAAAAAACAATTGAGAAATCTAAATTGTATTATGACAAATCGGTACAACAATTATCAAAACTGGAATCCAGCTCTCCCGTAATAGTTCAAAATCCTATCACCAAACGTTGGGACAAAATGGGGACATTTATCCATACGGAACAATCGCGTCATTATAGAATCCTATTCCCATCAGGGAGAACCTTGTAGTGTAACGGACGATTTTTACTCCCCAAACCAGGAAGTTGTAACATTTCTAACGGTACTCACATAATTGATAATATCCCCAGAAACCACAAAAACCCAGAAACCCCAGAAACAGAACCACCACCCCGCAGTACACGCATGCAAGGAAAACTGTGCATTTTTCTGCCTGAAAGTTTATGCATATTTTTTAGTTAGATCTAATTTGACTCGTATATTACATATATCATTATTTAAAAAAAAGGGAGATATTCTATATATACATACGTATTATTATTTCAAAGGAGAGTTGTTATATTCCGAGACATTATTATGTTTATGGGCCCCTAATACTGTATGACCCTACCTACCGGGATTGATTATTCTTCATTATACTGACCTGACTTGGGCCTACATCTGACTTTTTCACCCTGTCCGTGTCCTACTCTGCATCATCGTTGCAGCGTATGCCAATTCCGAGGACATATGGAGCCGGATTGTGGCACTGTGGATGCGCAAACGAAGATGCAGGTGTTTGAGACGTATGCAGACAGCGGTGTGATGGCGTGCGAGAGGGTAAACGTTAAGGATGCACAGATGTTTTTTCAATCTCAGTAGGGAGATCCTACCTACCCTTCAGCTATCGGGAACTAACGCCAGTGGATGGAGGAGGGAGGGTACTCCATCTCCAGGGTATCCTAAGTGGATGGAAAAGGGAGAACCGATGGGAACTCCAAAAGTTCCTTCGAGAACATCTACCAGGGGATATGACAGACACGATGTAGGAGGATAGGTATGGGCTCAGGGGGAGGACATAAAGAGGAGCCATCATCCCAACGAGCGTGCAGGGCATACAAGTGGAAGGAGAAGGCGAAACTAAAACGAAGGACAACAGGACTGCATGAGAGGATTTAGAGGGGGCAAGAGAGTGAGAGCGGAATGCAAACTTGGGAGAGGGCCGGAAGAGAAAGTTAGATTAGTTAGAAATTGATAAAAGACAGTTTTGAACTATGTATCTAAACTCATCAACAGAACTTATGTACAGTTCAAACTGAAAGTAAATATAAGTATAATAATTGTTTGATGAATAACACTAATGTTGGATCCATTTGTTTTCACAATTAGCTACTGGGGAGATAATACATTCATAAAGAATGTAAACATTTGCGTTATCTCATATAAGTCATAACTCTGCGTGGTATTTAAAGCGCAGTACCTAAAAGGAACTGTTGTTATTTCACTGAAAATAAACATAGTTTTTGGAGATTATATAGTAGAGATCAATCGAATAATACAAAGTAGCCTACATCTCTCTCTGCCATAGAATCCAGTCTCCCACATCCGGTGGGTCATACGCCGCGCTAAACTGGCTTCGGCTGTGTTCATATTTTGTATGGGCTGTCAGACATTATACTGTAAGATATATAAATTAGCAGGTAAAACTGTTAAAGGTGTAAAAGCGCGAACAACCTGATCCCACTGAACAAACATAACCGGAGATTATTCACACATATAACAACCTACTATAGGCATCAGCTTACTAACCATAAGATGTTGCCAACACATAGTGAGAGAGGGATTAATTAGCGCAATAATTTTTATTGTCCGTTTAAATCACTCATGATGTCCTTTTTTTTTACTTTTTATGTCCTCCAGAAATTTACCGTTAGGTTCCATGCTACCGGTTTCTCTACTGCTGTTCTCTCAGGCTATCAGTACCGGTATTAGTATATAGAGCACTATTTTGCAGTATTGCTGTATTGTATGTACAGATTTAGGTATAAAGCAGGTATTTTAGGTATTTTAGTACCGGCTACTACTAGGATCGGCATGCTGCATTGCAGCTGCATTTTTAAGAATGCTGTGCCGGCTTGTCAACAAAATTGCACCACCACAACTCCCTGTCACCCATGACATTTGCTAGATCATCCGCATCTTCAAGGCCAGTGTCCTTTAAGATGCGTCTCAAGAAAGTCATGGGCTGTCATGGCCACCATGCTTATTCACTCCATGAGGCTGCCAAAGTACAAGATTATGCACTGGCTGGTCCTCACGACGAAAGCAATGTCCTGCAAAGCGGAGGCGATTTCGTTCTAGTGTCAAGCTTGGGGGAACCAATGAGACACCTCCAATGTTATATAGTGTCTGGTTGGAGATGTGTGCATTGTACTTGACACAATGAACCCGGCGTAGCATTCTTGTGAATGTGCCATCCAGAGATTTGGTGTCCCCAGCAGTTAGAGCCCAGCATGGACTCCCGTAGAGGAGTACTGGAACTACTGCTGCTCTACATAATCGGACCTTAAGTTTCCGATTAATTATCGGTGACTTCCAAATCCTGGAAAGCCTATTCAAGGCTGCCCATGCCTTTCCCTTACGTATTCGAAGGTCCTCACCTGACTTCCGGATCTATGATCCCAGATAACAGAAGTCGTCCACATGCTCAAGCATACAATCCTTTGAGCTTATGCTCATCTGATCAGAGACTTGCTGAAGGGATACTTTAAAAAGATTTTAAAATCCTTGCTTTTTGGAAGTTTTATATTTGACGAATAATTACGATACCGGTACCGGTACCAACGCATATCTGCAAGTACGGCTATACTGTAGTACTGCAGACTGCAGTAGGCCTACTCCTACCAGCCTACTGCCGGATTGCAGCACAGCGATAATAAACTGTACAATTTAATATCCTTGGTCCACAAAGCTGCGTCGATCAAAGTAGTGAGTCCTCGAAATGGAAATGCAGTATTTCTCATCCTCGACAAGTCAAACAGTGCCGGTTTATGGGCTTGGCAACCCCAACCAAGCGACTCTGACTGGCAATTATCAGCGCCAACAATTTTACAGTGGTGGCAGTAGCAATGATACTAACGGGTCGCGTATTAGTATTAACAATAAACGCCCCCGGATATCCAGCAGCGAGCAAAACAGGGACGCCGGGTTCTCGAGGCTAAACGAATCGACAAACCTCGAGAACATTCTCAGCTTAATTCCGTCAATCCATGTGTCTGTCAACGATATTAAGGGTTCGCTTGCAGCAATGGGCACAAGAATTGAAGAAAACAAACTTAGAAGCATCTCAAACTTGAGGCGCCAGGTAGAGTTTGAAATGCAGCAATCCAGGAAGAGTTTAATCTTCGGAGGGATAATGTCGGAGTCGGACGAACCGGAAGCCCTCGTAGAAATACTTAACGGTTTTATGAAGAACGTCTTAAAAGTCAACAAACTTATCCCTATCGACAACGTCTTCCGTCTCGGTCGGGCAAATCGAAACGCCAACGCGAAGCCTCCACCGATAAAGGTGGAGTTTCTTACATTTTTGGATAGAACACACGTATGGAAAGCTGCCAAAATTCTATTGAACACGGAGTACCGAGTTTCGGAAGATTTCCCGGAGGAAATACGCCTGCAACGCCAAGTTCTCCACCGACTAGCGCGTGAGGCTCGTAACAATGGCTATCGTAGCAGCGTTGCAAGAAACACTCTGTTTATCAACGGCAAGCGATTTTCTGGATGGGACATTGGCTCTAACAATCGTGACATCAATCTTGGAGATCTAATCGCAGTAGATGATACTACTAGCAGTGGCGTACCTAGAGTGTCTCATAATACTGGTACTTACAGCTCTATCGCTGCTCGTACACTAGGTTATTCCAGGTACGGTTCTGCACCATATACAGTAAGGGCACCAAATATAAATCGTGCCGTCATCTCTAATTCCAGTACATCGCCAGTATTCCAGCTTGGCCCTAGTTTTTCAGCCGATGCGCCAGCAAATCAAGGTGTAGTTCATTTCCCGCCAACTACTTGTAGTGCTGTACACTATGAGCCGCTGTCCGATAATACCGACGGCACCAATGCTATAGATGCCGATCTGAGTACTGTAAATGTACATTTACCCAATAACTTTCTAGGTGTAGGCACAGTAGATGAACCACACGTTTCTAATTTACTTATTGGTGCACCCATACCAGACTCTGTTAGTGGTAGCCATGCCGGAGAGGGAGTTTCCAGTTTTGAAATTCACTGCGAGACTAACCATAGCGTTGTAATTCCAACTATGGGTGCTAGTACCACGTTATTGGAAAGCGGCCCCATGGAGGCTTATTTGAGTCCACCAGTTCCAGCGTCTAAGCAAATTACACCTCCCCAGGAGGTCAACGTGACTGATTCAAATATGGATGAAACAGTTGGAGGAGCACCTCCTCTACCTGTAGTTCCGCCAATTGCCTCATCCGTAGTGTCTGCTAACCGCAGAAAACAAAGATCTATAAATACTATCTGTAGTTCGTTAACTAGGGCAGCCAGCGGCCAACGGAACACGGCCCCGAGAGGCCGTGGGCCTGGCCGTCCACGTTGCAACAGCCTAGGTGCGGTGAACAGAAAGGGTGACGGTGAAAACCCTTATGGGACAAGATCCCGGTCTGGCACCGTAAACGCAACGCAGCCTAATTTAAATGGTGGCGGTAGTAATAGACGCCAACCAGACAACTCTATGGGCCCTCAGTCCATCATTCCACCGGGCAAAGGTTAAACACCAATTCCAAGTTAGAAACAAGACTGAAGTTTGGTAATTTTAATGTTGAGGGTATAGTAAATAGTATTGTGGAACCTGATTTTACCAAATTAATTTCTGGTTATGACTTTTTCTTGTGCACTGAAACGTGGCTTAGTCCAGTTGCTGAGCTTGATTTAAATATAAATGGCTACTCAAATGTATCCGTTAACAGTAAGCGAAAAAATAAAAATGCTAAAAGATGCAGTGGCGGAATTACACTATATTATAAAACAAAATACGATGGGGCGGTACATGTTTTGTGTGACAGTGATGACGACATCCTATGGGTACTTTTTGAAGCAAAAAAATTCGGTATCATTACAGATATTGTTCTAGGTCTGGTGTATTTACCGCCGAACGGTTCAACAGCAGCCTTAGGGGACCCAATTTCTGTATTTGATAAACTGGAGGAATAATAAAGTTCAGTTGTTTGGGTGAACTTATGATTTTTGGCGATTTCAATGCTCGAACTAGTACCGAGCCTGACTTCATCCCCAATGACAGACCTTGTAATACTCTTGACAGACTGCTTCCTAATGATGACATGATTCCGAATAGCCATCAGTTTAATACTACTGACCTTCCAATTGAGACAGATAGGAAAAATACCGATTTAAAAATTAATAACTATGGCTGGAGACTACTAACTCTTTGTAGAAATTCTGGACTCCGAATAGCCAATGGGAGAGTTGGAACTGATGGTTTAGTCGGTGGCGAGTGTACTTTTCACTGCACTGGTAAAAATAAAGTAATTGGGAAATCTACTATCGATTACTTTATCGCAAGCCCACTTTTATTTAAGCTATTCTCAGAACTATATGTCGGCGATGAAAACTTGTTTTCAAAACACCGTGTAGTCACGGCTGTAATAACTGGGATAGGTGAACAACTGCACTGCGGCTCACCTATCCCACCAACTGACTCTGTTTGCAATGATAAATTTGTAGAATCTAAACACTTCCACTGGCGAGATAATAAAGCTGACAGTTATAAAAATTTCTTAGACAACCCCGATATTAAGGCTACTTTGAACAACATTAGCGATGACTTATGCGATGGTATATTTTCCCAAGAAAAAATTAACAAAGCTGTTGGCAGTTTCAATGAGTGTTTACATTCAGCCGGGGACCAGTACTTTGCAAGTACAAAAACTGACACAAAGGAAAAGGGTGACCTAGGAAACCACCCCTGGTACAACAGCGAGTGTTCTACTAAAAAGGCGGCATTTCGTACAGCGCTAAATAACTGGAATAGGAATCGGTCTCCAGAGGCCCATTTGCTATTATCAAAAGCACGTGGAGTTTATCTTAGTTGTATACGGCGGACAAAATTTGCATTCAAGGTTTCCCAATCAAAAAAACTTGCAGAATACTCTGTAACGGAAACTAAAAAGTTCTGGAAACTTCTGTCTAAAGCTAGTAGGAGAAATACAAAACAAAACATATTTCATTAAATGTCCTTGAAAATCATTTCTCCAACCTGTGTAAGAATAATAGTGATGACAATTTTATTGACATTGGAATTACGCCTCAAAGACCAAATAATTTCAATATGCATAAAGATATTTTCGAAAATTTACTTGGAGATGCTTTTACTGAAGAGGAAGTTCAGGGTGGAATAAGAAATCTCAAGAGAGGTAAAGTCAGTCCAACCGTGGCAGTGATTGTACAAAACATATTTCATTAAATGTCCTTGAAAATCATTTCTCCAACCTGTGTAAGAATAATAGTGATGACAATTTTATTGACATTGGAATTACGCCTCAAAGACCAAATAATTTCAATATGCATAAAGATATTTTCGAAAATTTACTTGGAGATGCTTTTACTGAAGAGGAAGTTCAGGGTGGAATAAGAAATCTCAAGAGAGGTCAGTCCAACCGTGGCAGTGATTGTACAAAACATATTTCATTAAATGTCCTTGAAAATCATTTCTCCAACCTGTGTAAGAATAATAGTGATGACAATTTTATTGACATTGGAATTACGCCTCAAAGACCAAATAATTTCAATATGCATAAAGATATTTTCGAAAATTTACTTGGAGATGCTTTTACTGAAGAGGAAGTTCAGGGTGGAATAAGAAATCTCAAGAGAGGTAAAGCATCCGGTGCTGATCTCCTAATAAATGAATTCTTTGTAGTTGGCTGCTCGCAGTTGACACCTGTGATGACAATACTTTTCAATGCTGTGCTTTTTTCTGGGCATTTTCCCGAGGCATGGACCGATGCTATTATCAGCCCGATTTACAAAAACAAAGGTAGCAAGTCAGAGGGTGGAAACTACAGGGGAATCAGTCTATTAAGTGTTCTTGGTAAACTCTTTACAGGTTTAATTAACTCTCGTTTAACTTGGTGGGTCGATGTATCAGGACTCCTAAGTGACGCACAGGCGGGTTTTAGGAAAGGGTTTAGTACTGTAGATCATATATTTACGCTGAACACTATTGTGAATCACTTAATAAACTCAAAAATGAAACTATACGCATGCTTTGTCGATTTTCGAAAAGCATTCGATAGTGTGGACAGACAGGCACTCTGGTTAAAATTAAGTAACATGGGTTTTTGCGGGAGAATTTTTAATATTATTAAGGAAATGTATAAGGCAATAAAATCACGTGTTCGTTGGGATGGTCAATTTTCACAATCTTTTGACTGTCTAGCTGGAGTCTTACAGGGCGAATCTCTATCGCCCCTTCTTTTCTCACTGTTTCTCAATGACTTTGAGAGTCACATGTCTACATGCGGGGTTGACAGCTTGGACATCGGTACCTTACAACTGTTTATGTTACTCTATGCGGACGATATTGTCCTCGTTTCCCACTCGTCCCTTGGCCTGCAGAGATCTTTACATGCTTTGTCGGACTACTGTAAGTTCTGGGGACTCAGTGTAAACCTTGATAAGACTAAAGTGGTTGTCTTTAAAAAGGCGGGGTCAATGTCCCCACTGGATACATGGACTTACAATGGCACTCCCGTTCAGGTGGTGTCACAGTATTTGTACCTGGGAGTTGTTTTCTCCTCAGGGGGTAGCTCTTTAGCAGCTCAGAAATTGTTGTGTGACAAAGCTAATAAGGCCATATTTTCGTTGTCGAGGTATATGTATTGTTTTCCTACGGCGCCTGTGCAACTTTTATGCAAACTGTTTCATTGTCTTATTAAACCTATTTTAAATTACGGTTGTGAGGTCTGGGGATTTTGCCCTGCATTGGGTATCGAGCGAATCCAGCTGTCTTTCTTAAAAAGAGTGCTTAAATTGAAATCGTCAACTCCAAACTATATGGTGTACGGCGAGTGTGGTATTTACCCGCTCATAGTTGAAAGGAAAGTGAGTATTCTAAAATATTGGCTAAAACTTATTACAATGCCAGATTCTAGAATCGCAAAACAAGCCTACACATTGGCTGTAAATGATTGTTTACGCAAACCGTCGCTTTCAAATTGGGCTTCGCGAGTACGGGATTTATTGAACGGAATTGGCTTATCTTGGGCTTGGCGTGACCAGTTCGTACCAGAGGAACTAAAATTTTTAGCTATAGCTAAACGGGTACTTAAAGAACAATTTATTCAGAATTGGTGGTCCTTAATAAATAATTCGCCCAAGGGTACTCTTTATGTAAAGTACTGCTTCCGACCTGAATTTTACCTTAGTGTGCTAACTGAACATCCACAACTGAGATACTCGCTTTCGAAGTTCAGATGTTCTTCGCATCAGTTGGCTATAGAATCTGGGCGATGGCGAAGAGTTGCTCGCTCCGATCGGGTGTGTCAAGTATGCAACACCGACCAAATAGAAGACGAGTATCATTTTTTGTTTGTGTGCCCTAAATATAACGCTCTGAGAACCCAATATTTAGATTCGCATCATAGCGCAACCCCTCCCAGTTTTGAAAAATTTCGCCTATTTCACTTGTCCTCGGATTCGTCCGTAATTATGAATTTGGCACTTTTTGTCCACAAAGCAATGGCCCTGAGGGCAGAGGTATTAACACCGACTATAGTTGGTGTAACAAGCATAGCTTCTGTTGTACTCTAGAAAGTTAAAGATTATAACCATCTTGAAATACATAGAAAAACTGATGTTGGTAAATAACTCCCTCTCCCAATGTATATCGCTTTAAATTGTATATATTATCGTATGTACGTATTTGTATTTCATCTGTACCATATATTTTCGTACTATCAAGATCAACTACGGTATACGATTGTGAATTTTGGCTTTGTTAACGGTAATTTTGGTAATGGCCAACGTTATATTGGTGGATTAGCTGGCGCTCGGCAAATACTTACAATTAATAACATTTGGTGCTTTCGATATAAATTAATATGTGTTACCGGTACATTCACTATGTGACAATTTCATTAACTTGAATGTCGATTGATTAATAAACACTAAACAGATACTGAACTTGGGAGAAACGAAATTGCGACAACTATGGAGAATCGGGAAGCCTGGAAGGATCTCATTTCCACTGTCCGAGTTCGCTCGACCTAGTAGTAGTAGTAGAATCGGGAAGCCTGGAAGGATCTCATTTCCACTGTCCGAGTTCGCTCGACCTAGTAGTAGTAGTAATACCCTGTTGATTAAATCAAATACTGTTTAATAAAAACAACCTACCCTGTTTGTTAAATCAAATACTGTTTAAAAATGTATGGAAATGTTGAATGCAATAGGCCTATCATTGAATTAATAAAAAATAAAAAAAATATCAAATTTCCATTTTTTAAAAATTTTCTAGAACAAAATAGAACTTGTTCTAGATCATAATTAAAAAAACTATTATGAAATGTTCTAGAACACTTTACACAAACACTAAACTGCTAAAAGGTAGCAGCTAGCAAACTTGTACATTTTGGTATAAAATTAAAATGGGGGGACGGGCAGAACTCTAGCCGAATAAAATGTGGCCACGGGCGGAACTCCAACCTAAAAAAACAATAGCTAATGTCTCTTAGGCTGCGTTCACACTACCGAGTCAAAATCAAAGTCAAAGTCAAAAGACAAAATGTAAATTACAAAACATGAAATTTATTTTTTTCTAGAATCCCCTTATGTATTATATTAGACCTTGATGAATTATTTCACTATAAGGTAGCATTTGTAGTTTAACTTTAACGTAAAAACTTTTGAAAATCCGAAGTATTTTGACTAAGTTACAGTAATGTAATATGCCTATTCATATTTGTACACATAAAACCCTTAGGTACTCTCGTGGCGTAGTGGTCAGATGGTTAAGGCGTTGGTTACATTACGTAGGTTACGAGTTCGAATCCCAGTCGGGAAATTTGTATTTTGGGGCCATTTATTTTCGTGTGGTGCTAATTGGTAGGCCAATGAGAAGCGTACAGCGTAGCGAATGATGAGCCAGGCCAATCATAGGGCATAAATTATCTTATTGCTCAAATGTGAGGCAGTGGAAAATTCTGTTAGGATTCCATGTCCCAGATTAGTGTAAGGGCCGGACTGCGTTGAACGATGAGCTGGGCCAATCATAGAGCACGAAGCACTTCATTGCTCAATGGTGAAGCTGTGGAAAATTCTGTTTAGTTTCCATGTGCAATTTCTAGTATAAAAAGGCCGGTTTGCCTTCGGTTATCACCTTCACTTCCCTTGTAAACCACCCTGATATTATTTTAAAATTAGTTTATTCGGTTTCTTGTTGAAACTTCGTTTGATAATTCTTTGTAAAACTGTAAATATACTGCAATTTCCTGACATGTTTTCTTTTGGTCCGACTTCGGGACAGCCGAACACCAGGGAGATGGCAGCCTAGATCGTTAGGCCGTAAGCAACGCAGGGAAGGGATGTCCACAACACGCTAGCGCCCACATTGGATTGACCGCGCACCCCCTTTGCCCTTCGAAATGCTCAACTTGCTATGCAGCGCCCGCTTTGTGAGAAGGTAAGACTTTGTTCGACGCCCTTGCCCGCCGTAAGACCTATAGATCAGGGTAAGCGTGACACCGTACTGGACGCCGCAAATTTAGGATCAAATAATTATATCCAGACACCCCCCCTTTGTCAAGTCCTACGAACCCCTGGGTTAACCTGTACTTCCTACAGGTGCGAACTATTGCCATTCGTCAGTACGCGAGTACATATTAGGTACGGACAGCATATGTTCCATAATTTAGTGATTCGTAGCACTGACTGTTTGGTACCGGTTCGCTTTGTAGAACGTACATTAGTACCCCCCCCCCCCCCCTGTCTGGAGTTAGCTATTTGATCAGGCAAGGAGTATTTCTGCTACCGGCACACTGCTTGGCCTAGGGAGGTTTATTAATATCCTACCGCGCCTTGCCACGTACTGATAGGTATTGCTGCTAACTACCGCAGCAACAAAGTTCTAGAATTAAATTAGTATACCAGATCAGCTAACGTACGGTAGCGATTAACCCCTATTCTTATCTTACAACCAGAATCTGGTATTAGTGCCGATCACGGGTGTAGTTACTAACACTGTGGTTGCCCATTGGGTTGTGGATAGGAAGGAGAGAGCTTTGACGTCATTCGTGAGTATAAAGTTCTACAAACGCGACTAGTTTATTTTAGTAGCTAGCGCACGGTATCATTTTAGTCAGAAAATCACTAAAACCTAGTAAAAGGAATTACACGAAATTGTTTTATTTGTAACACACCCACACACACACGCCCTAAAACATATCGCCCTTAAAGTTCTACTAGCTATAGCGTACTATACATTACTTTAGGTGGAAATTATCTGTATTTGTAAAATTAGGATCTGATTTAGTTGCGGCAAAATAAGGAGTATTTCACTTTCGTTATTAAACTGTTGTTTGTCTGGACAACGGTATTGTTACATTTAGGCCTGACCTTTTAGACTGATTTCGTACAGGGGGATCAGTTATCGTTACATTTAGGTACGACCCCTTTTCGACTGATTTAGGACTGTCAGTGTTGTTACGCTAGGTCTGTTAACCCACTAGCTCGTATATAAACCATATAAATCACACCGCGGCAAGTTACTGTATTTAGGACTGTCAGTGATAGTTAGGATTCGCTGCGCGGGGATTGTTTTCCCGTGAGTTTGGTCTGTTACTGTAACTGTACATCTGCCTCACCGGTTAGAGGACAGGTATCCTTCTGTCTAGTACGTAGGCATTAGACCCGCTCACGTACATAGAATAGATACAAGGCTCTGTTCCTCGCCAGTAGTCGTTTGTGTACTGTATCTGTTTGTTTAGATATCCTGGACTGGGATTTGTTGTCAGATACTGTACAAGCCCGTATACATTACTAGAGTCTCATAGTAAGATACATCGTTACTAGGATCTGGTAAGCGGTATACTACTGGACCCTTACAGTAGGAAGTATTTATATAAATTAGTATATAGTATTTCCGCCGTAGCGTATAGTATTATTTCGATTGTTAGCTATTGAAAGTAGGAGATATTTAAAATCTAAGGTTAGTAAATTTGTAATTTAGAACGTCCCCTGCTTCAGTAGGCTTTTAGGGTAGCTAGTACTTTCGTATTTAATCTTTGACTAGCTGACAGTTAGTTTGTAGCACTTTGTTTTACGCCGTGTGTGTGCGGTGTTACTTTTCGGTACTTGAAAAGGTACATAGGGTTTAAAGACCAATTTGTATCGGTACTTAGGAAGATTTTTCGTAAGCGTAGAAGTAAAACTCTCACCTTCGACCTTTTCAGGACTCAAGGACTCATTTCTGGACCGCTTCGAGGATTAGACCGCTTTTCGCAAAGTTTGGGAGACAATAAATTCGTCCGCGCCGCCGAAAAACGGAAAGACCCACGTCCGGTTTGTATTTGGGAATTTGTACGACTGGAAGATCAAAGGAACGTAAGTTTTACGACTCGCGTCGTTCAAACTTAAGAAAGCACAGTAGTACTCAAAATTTGTGGGTTTCACTGTCTATTTAGTAGTGTTGTTGGTACTTATTTTCCCGTTAGACGTTGCTGTTTGGCCTATTGTTTATACTTGTTGATCTACATTTTGTTAACGTATACCGTTATCTCACTTATTCGTACAAATTTAGCTGGTAGGCTAGATTACTACTTATTTTATTATATACTTTGTTAGTTTATTTGTACCGGTTAGGGTATATATATGATATATATATATATATCAAGGTAAGTTTGACATTTGTACATTTCGACATTTTGACATTTCGACATTCTGACTTGTTGATTTATTTGTACCGGTTAGGTAAGTTTGACACTTCAACATTCAGACATTTGACATTTTATTACCCGTACTTGACGTATATAATAAGACATGAGTGACACACCCCATTCGACGAGATACCCACCTACCGACTATGACTCGTGCGACCCGGACAGATCGACAGTAGACGAACCGAGAAGGAGAACCCGAGATTCCACCGATGTCACACCGCTTGCGTCGCCGGTACCCCGAACGGAAATACCGGAAACCGCAACGAGTGGCGACGGCAGAATCGAAGATTTCCTTACCGTCCCGCAGACTAGATCACGGGAACCGGACATGGTAAGTTCGACTGGAAGCCAGGAGAACGTTATTAGAAGTATAGGAGGACACATGGCCCAGATTACTCGGAACCTCGGAGAAGGTTTTCGCGTTTTACGCGAGTTAACCGCCCCGATGTCGAGATACGAGTTCTACACCTTACAGGTAAGGATAGAAAGTAGGGTACATGCCTCCGTAGATAAACTTAAAGGTTTGCACGAACTTGCAGAGTTGCGTGGCGACAACTTTACTCAGGTAAAGATAGTAGATAAATTGGTAAGTGCGAGAGAAAGCCTTATCCAGTTTAAGTCGGTAATAAGCTTGGCTCAACAGGAGCAGTTCGACCAACTGCTAGGTGAGTCAGTTTCGGACGCGTTGTTACAACCTGAAGAGGAAGAAGAACTCTACTGCCTGGACGGAAGGTTGGAAACGCTGACCAATTTTCTTTGTAGATGCGGCGTACCGATCGACGAACCGGAAGTCGAACCGCGAGGGACGACGGAAGTTCTCACTACGGAAGGCTCGCGAGCCTACCAACATCCACCACTGGATAGATCGTTCGTTAGCGTACGGAGCGACGTTGGCAACGTTGGCGACGTTAGTAGAACAGCGTCTGGAATTACTCGACAACAACAGGAGGTTGCACGCCGACAACAAGTCGCCGAGGAAGAAGCGCGACACCAGATGGCACAGATCGCCATCGAAGGAGAGAAACAACATAGAGAAGCGGAAGCAAGAATTGCACAACTCAAGGCGCAAGCTGAATTCGAAGCATCAGAAATGCGCAGATTGGAGGAGGACTTAGTGCGAGAAGCGGCAGCAGCCGACGAGTTAGCACGACAGGCGGCAGCAGCTGACGAGTTAGCACGACAGACGGCAGCCGACGAGTTAGCACGAGTTGCGGCGGTAAACGCAGCTGAGTTAGCACGGAAGAAAGCAGCATCCGACGCTCGTGCCAAGTTGGAGGCGCGGCAAATAAACGCTCGATTAGCTATACAGGAAGCGGAATTAGCGGCACAACAACAGGACGCAGATCGACGCGAAAGGGAGATGCAACTACAGTTCGAATTGAATCGTAGATCGCGCGAGACAGCGAACGCGCAAGCGGACCTCGAACTCGACGCGAGAGATAGATCTATGAGATCGCGAACTGGACACGACTTGTCTGCCCTGGATCGTATGGAAGCTCGATATCGCGGAATACAAAAGCGGATCGAGGAAGGAAGCGTGGGAGCGATAGATCGAGGAGAGGAGTTCGTCGAGGATTACTGTAAACGTTTTCCCCAAGTTATTCCTATGCTCAAACCCACGACTCCGATAAAACCGGTCTTCGTTACGAAACCTAAGGAAATAACGCCTGTGCGTTCGACGCAAGGCAACAGGTTTGTTGTGACGGAATTACCGCAACCTAGGGCGACTTCATCGCCAATTTTAGCAGGTAACATAACTAGTCCACCTACAGTAAGTCGTAGTATACTTGTAGGAAGAGAGGAACCTGCGTTTATGACCATTAAACAGGTGAGTAAACCATTACAAGTTAAACCTGTGACGTGCTGTGCAAATCCAGTTATTTACAGACCGACTACGAAACCCGACTATTTCACTCGACCGTTGACACAATGTTCGACGCAACCTACGACTTCGTGGAAGGCTTGCGAGCCTACCGAACTATGAAGGAGGATGGATGTGGGTAGTACCCACGGGATCGGACAACGTATAGCGAGACCTACGACTTCGTGGAAGGCTTGCGAGCCTACCGAACAACGGAGAGCCGTAGATTCCGGACCACAACGGACGAGACCCAGAATAATACGTCGGACGCGAACCCGCCAACCACCTTATCCGGACGACAGCGATTCATCCAGTGACTCTGAATCGACGGAACGGGAAATATTCCGTACTGGAGCGGCAGCGGCGGAAGATTGCAAACGAGAGGAGAGATCGACGAACCCCTATATCGACAATCCTCCACGAGAAACACCCCAACAGAAACCCACGTTGAAACCAGCGGAAACGATCAGCGCTAAACAGTTCACCGAGATGACGGACAGAATAGCTCAACTCGAAGAACGACTCGAAGCGCAACCGTCGGATCGATCACGGACCAGCGTGGAGTTGGAACAACCTAGACAACATCGACCACCGAGGAGAGAACAGGAGACTAGACGGACTCCGACACATCGAGAAGAAGATCCCGTTAATAATTCCTACCGACGAACAACGCGCGGAAGGGAGCGACTGGACGACGCCGCCGAACAGGGACGCGGACAGTTGGATTTAGTTAGCGAGATTGCGAAATTCGCGGCTAGACACGGATTACCGGCACAGCAACCGCCGAAGTTCTCTGGTAACGCGAAACACTGGCACACACTGGTAGACTACGTAGAGTCTCAGATCGCTAAGTGTGCTTTCACCTCGACGGAGAAGTTTAACTACTTGCTCCAA
>JAUCBJ010005623.1:0-22110 GCA_032718475.1 Nemertoderma westbladi | reverse complement strand
ACAGTCCCTATCGCATTCTAGATACCGTTTCTCAAACTGGGTACCTTTTCTCTTACCACACTCTTACTAACTCAAACCTGTCTGATTTACTCAAACCCAACTCAAACTCGCGTAACCACCCACTGTGCACTGTGTAGCATTCATACAACAAGCTGTCTGTATTTAATGGCCCACTCGCTTCTGTTATACTCTGCCTACGGGTTTGATGGTCTCCTGCTGTTATAACATTCCCTAAACTTGATTTGTTTGTGTGTAATTAACTCCAGTAGACAGTGAGAATTAAGTTGCAGACTCAGTGGCTCAATTTATTTTTAAATTTCAGAATAAAAAAAAATATATGCTACATTATTAAACTGAAGATTTATTAATTTATTATTACATTTATTAAGTATGTATGACTCATAACATATTAACGTTATTTTACATTAAAATATAACCATATAATATAACCAACCAATTTTATAAATTTATTTTAATGTCGCGTATATTTCGCTAATGTTTCTAATGTTTAACTTTAATGTTTTACTAATGTTTTACTAGGGTAACAGACATTTCGGTCTGAGACGTTTTGGCCTAGGACGTTTCGGCCCAATGAATGAAATACAAGATTTGCATGTCGGACGTTTTGGCCCAAAGATTCACTTTATTCCCTTAAGCTACAGTATTAATAATAAGTTATTCAATATATTTGCTTTGTAGTTGTTACGTTCGTTACAAGAGTTGTCAGTAGGAACTGCTCCACCTGTTTGAAAGTCGTCAAGATCGAAGTTCTACATTATATTTATAAATAATAACTAATGTAATATTATTATTATTATTATTTATTAATATAAATTTACACCATAATGTAACTTAAAACAAAGATAACATATGCTGACAAATTAACTTAAGTATTATGATGATGGGGTTTCCCCCATAAAAAAAAACATACGTATTTTAAAATGTGTGTCAATAAATAAAGTACATTAAAATACACGGAATTAAAATTATTACTGTATTTTAATGTTGGTCTTAAAAATATATTAGATTATAAATATTCCATTAAAGGAGCATTGCTAATAATTATGAGACACGAAGTGGGGACTTCGCGCAGCACGAAGTTGGCAGAGCCTTAGCGAATTGACACTGTTAGGGGGTAGGTCAATTTATGCAAATAGTCACGTTGGCCCTCTAGCGGCAGACTGGAGAACTGCAGATGGATTCGCCTCCTTTGAAAGTCACAGCTAATGGTCTAATACATATCTGCCAAGTTTCAGCTTAAACGGATTAAAAGCAAAGAAATGGGAGGGCATTTAATGTTTAGACATGTGGCCCTCTAGCGGGAGACCATTGCACTGATGGTGTCTGAAAGTCTCTCAAAAATCTCAACTTTTGCTCATATTGATACCTACAAATTTTCAACTTGGCAGCTTTAAATCCGACAAAGTTATTAGCATGTCAAAATCGTAACGACGACGACAACGACGACGACGACGACGACGACGACAACTATTTGCATAAATTGACCCACCCCCTAACAGTGTCAATTCGCTAAGGCTCCGCCAACTTCGTGGCTCGCCCCACAGGCTGGATGTCATATGGAATGAGATAAAATATATGCGTATTAAATTTAAATTTAGATGAAATGTATGTGCATTGAAAGGACCAGAGTCTATTACATCGTCAACACAATTATTCGCAATACATAAGGGTGTGGGAATACCGGGCAAAGGGGCCAGAGGTAACCTCTGTTATAGACAGGGCCATATTTATGGGAGGGTGGGGGGGGGGGGGGGGTGTTGCGAGGTCCCATATGTACTAATAATTCTTAATTAACCATTCGATTGTTAAACTGATATGTCTTGTAAGGCACCAATTGACATCAAACAGACAGACAACAGAGCACCAATTTCCCACAACAATATTCCCAGAATTAAAACTTTCTCTACAAACAGACCGAGCCAGTGTGGTTTAGTTAACAACATACATTTAGTAAAGCCCACAAAGGAACTGCGTGATTGACATGTCTTTTATGAGACACACGCAAGCCGGCCTGCCCAGCTTATGTAATTCAACCCATTAACTCAAGAGCCCAAGCAACAGACAGAGGCCCCTTCCCCATGTGGTGCCTCATTCAACCAGAGTAATTATCCATCCCGTACAGGAACAGTAATGCTGAGTATGGCACAGTTGGAAGTCAACCTAACTCAAACCATGGCGCCAGACTCTAGTTTGAGTTAGATTGAGCTGGCTGCATCTTTCTGATTTCTCAACTCTTACCCCAGTCTTACCTACTGAAATTCTCCGTTGACTATCATTAGTAAAAGGTTTGAGAAATGATACCCAGTTTGAGAAATAATATTCAGAATGAGATAGGGACTGTAAATATGCCTACTATTCGCCGGATAAATTATCCTTCTAAACGAAGGATAAATTTGTAGACTTTTCGAAGGGTGGATGAATTGATAATTTTTATCCTTCGTTTAGAAGGATAATTTATGCAGCTATTCGAAGGATAAATTATCCTTCTAAATGAAGGCTAAATTTGTAGACTTTTCGAAGGGTGGATGAATTTATAGTTTTTATCCTGCGTTTAGAATGATAATTTATGCTACTATCAGACTATTCGAAGGATAAATTACCTTATATTCTAAGGATAAATTAACCTTCTAAACGAAGGATAAATTTGTAGACTCTTCGAAAGTTGGATCATTTAGCTTAGTTTTGTTTAGTTATGCATAGTTACTGTATGTTATGTTTTATCCGGCAAATTCTGAGAGTAAAATAATAATTATATTGATTGATTGATTGATTGATTGATTGTTTTTACGCCATAAATATAGAGTACTGTATAGATACAAATTACGTAATAACAGAATACATATTACCGGTAATACTTTACATAATTGGACAGACAGTAATATCCATATCCATGTCTTTAAAATTGTAAAAATTATTGCACCAAGAGCATAAAAATACATATTAGATTTGTTAAGTTTATACTGATATTATTCGGTCATAAAATCTTTAAAATCATAACAGTTATTAATTTAAGTCAAGTAAAGAATAAAAATATTTCAAATACTATTAAACAAATAAAATTTGAAGCGATAATCTGACTTGTGTCTAATCATATTTTAACGTACGTTTATTTCAGTATTCAGTAATTAGTAGTTAAAAATAAGTAAGTTAAAAAGTTAAAATATTAAAATATTGAGGTGCTGATTGCTCAGAGCTCTTAATGGCACCAAGGACTGCAAAATACATATTAAAACTTACTTAAGAAATCATTAAAATTATTGCACCGAGAACAGAAAATAGGGGATTTCCCTACATATTAAATTTGGCAAGTTTATACAGATATTATTCGGCTACTGTCACATTCGGCATATATATTACTAAAATCTTCAGAGTCATAAAAGTTATTAATTTAAGTCAACTAAAAAAAAAAGAAAAAAATAAGTATTTACAAATACTAGTAAACAAATAAAAATTGAAAACAATAATCTGACTATCTTGTGTCTATTCATGTTAGACGTAAGTTTATTATTATTATTGAGTAATTAATAATTAAAATAAATAAAGGCGTATTGGATAGCTCCATGAGGCCAGTGCCTCGTTTCCATGGAGGTCCATTCAAGTACTGTACGTAAGTTAAAAAGTTAAAAATATTGAAATGCTGATTGGTCAGAGCTCTCTAGCTGCGTCAAATAATGCTCTTTCAGTTTGTGCTTAAAGGAAACAATGGATTCAGCAGTGGTTACAGACTCCGGCAGTTTATTCCACAGTCTAGGCCCTTCATAGCTTAGCGCCATTTGTCCATGTACCGTGCGTTTATGAGGTAGAAGTGCGCGGTTTGAGGGTCTACGCATCCCAGGTCGACCTTCGTGAAACTCTACCAGTTCGCATAGATATGGAGGTGACGTACCGTGGGAAATACGGTACATGTGCGACAGAATTACTGACTGCACTCGCAGCCGTATTGGCAGCCAGTTTATGGCAATGAAGTGGGAGGAGTTGATGTGGGATCGTGGACCCATTCCTAGGCAGTAACGAATGCACTTTCGCTGCAGCGCTTCTAATTGGTCACAGAGTTTTTTTGGGGCAGAGATAAACCATGTTGATGACGCGTAATCTAGGTGCGGCTGTATAAGACAGTTACATAGCATTCTCCGGAGTTCCCTGGATAATAAAGCCCCATTTCGGTGTAGGTATTTCAGACGTGCGTTACCTTTCTTCAGGGTTTTTGTAGCCATTTCAACACCCGATAGTGTCGAATTAATCATTGAACCAAGATAAGTTACGCATTTCTTCGGTTTAATATCAGTTCCCATACACGTTATCTGCAGCGTGGAATCAGGTAGTCGTTGTGTTGTACCAAGCAAGATACTTTCAGTTTTGTCAAGATTGATAGTTAGACGGTTCTGTATGCACCACTCGATTACTCTATCCATAGTATTTTGCAGGGATTTTTGAATTACCTCAAGATTTTGATCACACTTAAGCAGGCCAACATCATCAGCGAACTTTGGTGGCAGTATATCTTCTTTTCCATCAGTTATCATTTGTACTTGCGATACCTGCTCTAGGACCTGGTCAAAATCATTACTATTAACTAGGTACAACCAGACACCTAGAATCGAACCTTGCGGTACACCATTGTCGATTGGTTTTACCTCAGACTTAGAACCATTTACTACAACATATTGTCTCCTGTTGGTCAAATATGATCTGAACCATTCCTGTGTCTTCTTAGTTGCACCTATAGCTTGTAGCTTTTGAACTAGAATGTCATGATTCACCGTATCAAATGCTTTTTTAAAGTCAATTAATATCATTCCTGTCATTTTACCCTGTTCCATCGCTACTCGTATGTAGTTGTCAACCAATAGCAGCGCTGTCTCTGTTGAATACCCATCGCGGAAGGCTGATTGATATTTGTTAAGGATGCCAGATTCAATTGAGTACATCTTAACCTGATTATAGACCGCACGCTCTACAACCTTTGATAGTATCGGGAGAAGAGATAAAGGTCTATAGTTTCCACGTTCTAGATTACGCCCTTTCTTGAAGGCAGCTGCCACTTTAGCGAGTTTGTAGATTTCTGGGAAGGTGGATGTTTCAATTGATTCATTCACAATATCAGTTAATGGCCCCACTATTGCTGATAATCCATCTTTGATAACTTTGACTGGTATACCATCCGAGCCGGTGGCCTTGGTTTCATCAAGGTCAGATATTATTTTAGCGATCTCAGCTTCATTTGTGGGAGATAGGTCCAGTCTGTTAGGGATAATCCCTTGTCGCCGATAATAATCAGTTGTTGCTACATGATCATACCGTCCTGATGGTTGAGGTAGTTTAGCTAATAATTCACCTGCTACACTCGTGAAGAAGTCATTTAGATGGTTACTAATGTCAATGGGGTTATGGCAAATCTCTCCATTCATTTCCAGTGCTGTAGGTCCCTGTGATCCCTTTTTTTTCCCCATTTTTGTTGGCGGCCCAACTAGTTGCAGTGCCTTCCACAATTTCTTTGTGTCACATTTTGCATTATCTAGTGCTGTTCGTATGTAATTTCTTTTTTTAATCTTGAATCTTGTGAAATATACTGTAGTTATGCCTACAAATAATCGGAATATTTTTTTATCTGGGGACCATATTTAGCAGTAAATTAGTACAAAGTTATCAGTTCTTTAGAATTGTCTATTATATAATAATATATAATCTGAAGCAAAGAAAATTGATCTATATTATGTCCAGTGCCATTCATATTGTTTTATGAAATAAATCCATTAATTACTGTGTGATGCTGTATCTGTCCTTAAAGGTGCGGAAATCCATGTATCCAGAGTCTGCAGGTCTGAGTGTATGGCAGAGCTAGAGGTAAAGGCGATGTCCATACTGCCCTATGTTACTGTCAGAATGTCAGACACCTGTAAAAACGAGACTACATTATCTGAATACAGTATGTCTTTCAGGCAGTCAGGGAAATCCTGGGGACAAACAAAGCACATATTTTTTCAGTATTAATACGTGTACTATATCCGAAACTGAAAGTTTTAAAAAATATACCTTTTATACTACAGTGTAACGATACAGAAACTATTTACTCTACTGCTCTATACTGTATAAAATTTATTCTTAATTAATAATTATTTTTAATCTTTTTTTTAATATACAAGTTTTAATACAGTATTTAACATTTTAATATTCAGATATTTTCTTGCTATCATGCACCCCGGTCAGCCTGTACAATCAGCACGTCGCACATCAGCACATGTACACATGTAACTAACAGTACAACATATCGCAGCGCAGTTGGAAGTTCCGTACCTGCTGACCCGTACCGTATTTTTTCGTTGGAATACATATACTGCAGCACACTGTTAGATCTTAGACTGAACACTGAACCCACGCACGACCTCCAAGAGATGTGAATTCAATGCAACCAGTACACCAAGGTCTCTTTGATTAAGAAAATGAATTAAATAATTATTGAATGCTTTTAAATTTAATGTTGTAATTTAGTGTCGTAATTCAAAAACATGATACCCCCCACCCCCCCCCCCCCCCCCCCTTCCCTAACTTTTATACAAATGTTAATGAATAGCATGACATGGAACAGAGTTACAGTAGTTTCACCTCCCTCATCCGTAGTAACTGAGACAGAATTTGTATTTTTGCTTTTTATTCTTTAGCAACAAGCGTTTGAAAAAATTGTCACCGGCGGCGATAACATCACCAGTCCCATCTCAGTTATTCAACCTTATATTAATTTGTTGGTTCTGATGGAAAGCTGACCATGCAACGATTCCAAATATGTAAAAAACTTAAATTTAGAAAATACAGTTGCTGAGATATGGGCTTTCGAATGTTGAATGTTTTTTCACGGCGCAAGGCTATTTTTATATTTAATAAATAAACCATGTTCTAGAACATGATGTAAAAACGTAACTAGGGGGTGTTCGATAAAGTATGTCACGCACTAGGGGGGGGGGGGGGGGGGGGGGTGTCGACTTTTGTGACGGTTACGGCGATGTTCTAGGCTTTAATGTTAGCTTGACTTTGACTTAAAACATATGTGTAGATGAGTGGGTAACTTTAAGGACAACAATACACTCAATAATATTGAGTATAATCGATAAATTGAGGAGGACATAGAAACCTATAGATGGCCACTTGACTTGTCAAGTGGGGAAGGGAAATGTAGATATATATAGTGCTTGAATTTATATTGTATTTTGGTATAACAAACATTGTGTATTATTGATATAAAATATTTCTTGTTTGGGAGACGGGGTATTGTTTGGGGGGTATTACAAATTTACCAATGAGACAGAGGGGCGAGAGGTGGGGCTCGAGCTTGCGTGACATTTTGAAACAGAGCGGGGTGGGGGGGGGGGGGGGGTGGTCAAAAATCGGGAAAATTTGCGTGACATACTTTATGAACGCCCGCCCTAGAACGTAACTGAGGGTTCAGATTCACTTTCCAGAAGAAAGACTTATTACTACTGTGAACAATTCGTATCTGGGAATTTAAGTTCGTACTGTAACTGGGAACTGAAATTTGAAACCGGAATTTCAGATTTGTAAATCTGATGAGCATTCGCAGCATATGGTCATTTCCTTACCAGCCGAGCCGCTTGGTCCATTACTATGTAAAATATTATCAATTCTTTATATATGGCTGATAATTGATATTGATGTCTTCGAAAACGAAGATAAATTATCAGGCAAATAATGCATATTTTCGTCATCAGAGAAGCATAATTATTAATTAAATGCATCTAAATTTAATTAATTTTCATAGATCCATCAACACGGATAATCTAATATGGCTGACAATATGGGAAATTATTTAAATTTCAACTAACAAATTCAAATTTTTCGATTATCACCTAAAGTTTCCATAGATACCCACAAATATATATTGATTATATATTTCTCTATATACTCAGCCGCTTCCATTAATAAGTATATAACGTATTGTAGGATAGGGAAGTAGGGTGTAGGGTAGGATACGGTAGGCTACTACAGTAGGTATAGGCTAATACCCCCTCCCTCTTCACCAAAGCATCCACAGGCAGGCAGGTCCAGTGATTGTTTCAGTTTCATTTTTTTTCTTCGAAAAATAGTATTTTTTATGCTTCGAAAATGCTTCTAATAATGTATGAAATTATCCTTCGAAAATGCTTCGTAAACTTCTAATTGAAGGCTAATAGTCTACTTAACGAAGCATTTTTATCTTCGAAATCATCCTTCGAAAAATGCTAAATAAACTTCTAATCGCAGGCGAATAGTCTACTAAATGAAGCATTTTTGTCTTCGAATTATCCTTCGAATATGCTTCGTAAACTACTAATCGAAGGCTAATAGTCTACTAAACGATGGATATTTCTCTTCGAAATCCACCCTTCGAAACCTTTAAGAACATTGGAACCAAAAAGCCGGCTTTTATCCGGCGAAATTAGTAGGGTATTAGCCGGCGAAATTAGTAGCAATTTATCAGCGACTTATCATGCTATGACTTTGCTGGGCTGATTTACCAGCTGGTACATCCAATTTGTAACGTTTCGATTTTGAATGGGGTGCATTTCTTCTTGAGAGCTGAAGATATTCCAGTAGGGAACTCGAGATAAGTTTGCTGGCATTGGTTCTCGGTGACTGCAGTACAGTGGAACTTGATGTCGATGATGATAGAGTGACTGGAATGGGTTCCCCCATTGCCAGAATGACTGGTGTGGATGTTGTTGATTCCACTGGTGCCTGTGCGACCAGTATGGATTCCCCTGGGGTAAGAGCAGATGGCGTGGGTGCCACCTGATTGGGTGGGGGGGTGGGTGATGATGTATATCCTGGAAGTTTCTTTAACACCTGCGTCGAATCTAATGGAACAATACCAGTTGCTCGGAAACCGGATTTCAGATTCTTTGCTGCTGCTCCATTCTCATGAAGTTTCTGGATGAGCTGGTCAAGAAGTTTAGGGAAACATTGCTTCTCAAGTGAGGTGCTACCTGGATTTTTTGTTTTATATTGATCAAGTATTTGGCGCCAATGACACTTTAGTGGTCTGAAGAATGCCACGTCTAGAGGTTGGGTGAGATGGGTACTGTTTCTTGGGAGAAACACAAAATTTATGTTGTTATCAGCACATTGTTAAATGACCCCCTCACTTATATGGGCACTTAAATTATCCCCGACTATGACCTTATTTCCCTCCAGAGACTTTGCCCAAGGCAAAACGATTGTCAGGAACCACTCCTCAAAGGATGGTTCATCCATCCAACCACTGACTGTTCGGGCAAAGCGTGTATTTGGAGGCCCCCCTTGACACCAGTTGGCCCACAAATGCTTGGACTTATAGATCACATACACACCCAACAGTTGTCCATCTGCACTCCTTGAGAACATGAGGCTGATCGCCCCCTTTGAATAATTTTGAACTTTTTCAGGATATTTAACACCTCTTTTAAACAGTAATTTCTTTGACCCCGGGATATCAGTGATGTTTGTTTCGTCATAATTAAGGACATTTGTGGCAGGAATCCCCTCTAAAGTTACGTGAAGGTGTTCAAAGTAGGCAGAAATATCTGCCGGTCCAACTGCAGCCCTGGCACTTTTGATATTTTGGCACAGACGAAGTGAAAGCTGATCCTTATTTCTTTCAGTAAATAGTAGTGCCCATTCCCTACCAGGTAGATTATCGATAAAAGCATCTACTTTCCTTCCACAGCGGTTCAAATAATTTGTAACTGTGATTCGTAAATCCGTAAATTCGTAAATGGTGTGGGGGGTTGACAAATAATTTTTGTAAGTTGAAGTTTGGGAGGTTAAAATTTTGTCATTTTTGATGAGCAACATAAACACGATGATAAATAAATTATTGTGTATAATTATCACTGTAACGGTATACTCTTATAATCTCCAATTATTGTTCTACACAATAGTACAAAAATTAATAATTAATTAATTAATTAATTGGTGGCAAATACTGTTTATATTGACCAAGAAAAGATCGGGCAAAGTTACCCCACTGGGCAAAGTAACCCCATTCTACGGTACATAATTAAAAAAAAAAATAAAAATAAAAAATAAAGTTCTGGTGCAGATAGAAATATAACAGAGCAAATAATTAAAATCTGGTAGACCGTAGTTCAGTTAGAAATTTAAAAATATAACAGAAAGAATTTAAAAATATAGCAGCAAATGTGTCATAAAATCGAGTTATGTAAAACATAGGCAATAATAGCAATAGTTATGAAGTACAGAGATACACACACAAGGAATAAAGTATGGTAGACCGTAATTTAAAAATAAAGCAGCTCGAATAGGTCGTAAAATCGAAATATGTAAAACTTAGTTAAAAAGAAAATAAAAAAAAAACAATAGTTATATGACGTAATAAAACATTACGGATTAAAATATGGTAGACCGTAGTATGTAATTTAAAAAATAAATGAAATAAAGCAGCAAATAGAGCAAATAATTACAACTGAAATTTAATGCAAAAAATAATTAAGAGTTATGTGTTAACCCCCCCCCCCCCCCCCAAGCCATAACTTGCAAATTTATTAATTCCAAATCGAGTTATCCTTCATTGCCAGTTTTGCCGAGTAAGTAATTCTTGACTTTGTGTTTGAACGTTTCCAGGGAGACAGAGTTTCTTACATCCAACGGTAGCGAGTTCCATATCATCGGCCCTAGAAACGAGAAGCATTCACTTCCTGTTATAGTTCGTCGCAAGGGAACAACACCGCGAGTACATCCATGTCTGAGATTAACCGATACAGAGTTGAACTGGACCAATGATGAGAGATACGAGGGAGATAGCGACTGTGTTATACGATACCTGAGAATAGTGAGAAGAGTGAATAGTGAGAAGAGTGAATAGTGAGAAGAGCCCGTGTTTGGAAAGGTTGAGGTTGACATATTGGGAAAGTATACCTTCTGACCTTTCCTAATCTGGAAAGAATTGCCAGATGGTAGCCCCCGCATGTTAGAAAGAATTACCGCACCAAATGACGCCATCTAGCAGGTACTTTAGCACACTATTGAATCAACCAATACTGCAATAAGGGTTTGGCTGTTTGGGTGTTAGTGATAGGGTTCCAATCATTCTGTTGTGAAAAATATAATTACAACATAAGTTGAGATACCGGTATTGGGAAAGAAGCACCTTTCCAATTTTAGAAAGGTTTTCAAAAAAGGAGGGAATTTTAAAATATTCTTAAATTATAGCTATAAATCTTACTTCAATGGACTAATTTCATTTGTATTAAGACTGTAAGATACCAGTATGTATAAGAGACCTAGGCCTATACAATTTGTAAGTGCTGGTTAATTAATTAATTAGGGCCTAATTAAATAATTAATTAATTAACAAGTGATTAGTTAAAATCGTTGTTAGTTCTGTTTCAATAAACTTCAAGCCAATAATTTTAAAAAGTTGATCCCATTTATTTTTCAAACCTTCCCATAAAGCTTTTCCAAAATCTGACCCCAAATCAATAGGCCTATACTGTATCCTCTGAAATTGAACATTGGCTGATTGGGGCTTTCATTAAGTTCTAGGCTTTCATTAAGTTCTATAACTAAAATAATTGAACAAACCTTAGACAATGGTTCATAATTTTGGTATATGTTCCATGTTCGACCAACTTTTAGATTGTTGTCAGCAGCTACAGATATATCACCTTCTGGAAACTTAGTAGTTTGAGTTTCTGTTGATGAATTTCCCCAAATTTCTAATGTCTTACTATAAGAAGGTGCAGGTGAAGTAGCAGCTTTTAACATCATGCAATAATTGAATTAGTGACAGAATATGATACAAGCTGCGTTCTTGTGTATGACAGTATGAATCTTTCCTATGTAACACCAACTTTGTCACTGTATAAAATATTCAAAAACTTTGTTTGCAGAGTATAAATTTTTAGGCTTGTTGTCAATATCAAAAAGTTTAAAAAGAAATATCTTTAAAATCCCGTTTGGTATATAGTTACTATAATCCCCTTGGGTCCTTCAAGGTCTTGAATTTTATGAATTCCTTTGAAAATTATTTTGAATAATTTTGCTACTGTGTGTGTACTGTGGTTTACAAGCATATGGTATCGGTACTGGTACGGTACACCCCCCCCCCCCCCCCCCCCTACCATACAGCCATATAGGGTCTACCAGCTGACCAGTAAAGAGAAATATGAAGTGATAGACCTCATTACAGTTAGGGCTCAACAGAAGCTTCGGTTCGGTTTGGGCCGAAGTTTAGCAATTTCGGTTCAGTTCGGCTTCTGCAATTGGCTGCAGAAGCCCGGAGCAAACTTTGCTAAATTTCCAAAGTATTACATTGACTGATTGAGCTAAGACCAGAAGACAGTAAGACTAATCTGTCCGACGAATCTGTACAAAAAAGTACAAAATAGTACAATATAGTACAAAATAGTCATCTGGCGTCTCTGTTTAGACGATCGCCTTTTCTCCTCACACAATTTTACTCACCTGGACACTACCGTCCAATCTCCTAACTCAATAGTCCCATAGGACTCATCCTCCCCTCTGCTCGCTCCCCCACACTTGGATCACGCACCTCTTACTTTTCCTCCAAACTCCAGCACCTTCTCCGCATGCTCCTCTCATACTCTTCCTGTTTTATTCTCACTCTGCACTTCTGTTAGCCGACACAACCCACGGTCCCATCAAGTGTCCCTCCTACTCATACCCCCGGTAGCACCCGTCTGGACGATTCTTATCCCACAGGATGTGAGCTCTCACAATAAATCCTAAACTCCACCCTGTTGTTCAATGACCACACAATCTGGGTTGGCCTACCCCTCTACTCTTCCTCCCGTGTGTTTCCCTAATACATCCATTAACCCTTAATACTGACTCCAGCTGGGCTCTATATGGTCCTGTTGACCCGGCATATGGTCCTGTTGACCCGGCATTAGTGTGTATGTATGGTCCCATTGACCCGGTGTTAGTGCGAATGTATGGTCCCATTGACCCGGCGTTAGTGCGTATGTATGGTCCCATTGACCCGGCGTTAGTGTATATGTATGGTCCCATTGACCCGGCGTTAGTGCGTACGTATGGTCCCATTGACCCGGCGTTAGTGCGTAAATTATGTACGTTGGTATGTTCGTACCATACGTTAGTACGTGTATACTACGCATGTATTGTACATTTTGTACCCATCAAACGTACATAATTGTAACTAGCTACTCCTATTATGTACATTGGTACGTTCGTACCATATGATAGTACATGTGTTATGTACTATATATGTATTGTACATTTGTACCCAGCGGATGTACGTAATTATAACTAGCTACTCCTAAATATTATTTTTTATATTATTTTTATATTTTATTTTTGGACTGAATTTTACGGCCCGAACCGAACCGAAGCCGAAGCTTCTGTTGAGCCCTAACTGTAATGAGGTCTATCACTTCATATTTCTCTTTACTGGTCAGCCTGTATAACCCTCATTCCCACCCCCCTCAGTCCAATTTGTTGGACGTCTCATTGACCTAAGGGCGATTCTTCCAGCAGGCAACTCTCCCACTACTGCCCCCCTGTAGGTCCTCTTATTCTTTGACCCACTCTCCTTGTCAATTCCAAATCTCTTGGATCTGACTTTCCCTTCTCCTTCACCCTATGATCGGGTCTTCCCGCCACCTCACAGAATTCCTCATCGTCCCCTGGTGGCAAAATGCCATACTTCATCTTGTCGTCACTTGGCGGTAGAATGCCGCCCTTCATCTCATCCTCACTGGTACATGCCACCTCTGCTGGCCTCCACCTCAATATGTGCACCGGCGTTAAAGTCCCTGATGACCCTTGGTCATCCTTCGGTACGCATAATTTACCATTTAATGCCCCCTTGCACTCTGCCAGCACGTCTCCTCTAACTTTCCTGTTTACTTTGTCACCCTTCGTAATTGGCTCTTATCCCTTTGGATTAACCTTCTTACTTCCTCTCCCTTTCCACCTTGTCTTCTTATTCGACCTCCTCAGTATCAGTATGCTTCTTAATTGGACCGGCGTCTCTTCCGGACATCTCTCCGGATATCTCGCCATCCACTCTTCTCCATCCTCATACCGATACTCGCCATGAACATCTTTGTTCCACCCCATCGCCTCTAGGTCCTGTGTGTCGAACCCATTCTCCTCCACCCACTCCCTTGCTGTTACTTCTCATCCTGTCTCCTCTACTGATGGTCTTTCTCTGGACTCATCCTCCACACTTTCCACTGTACATGGATCCAGATCAATACCCGCCCCTGTCTTCTGGTATCCTTCCCCGGGCCGCTTCTCATATGGGACTTCCCCATCGCCCGTCCTTGACTTCTGCTCGGGCTGCTTCCCATATGGGGCCTCCCCATCGCCCATCTTTGGTTTCTCCTCTATGTCCTCAATGGTACTGGACAGCATGCATCCTGAGGATTCGGACACGCTAAATGGGATCCTCGTCTTTATTGGGCCACTGAGCCAGTGAGCCTCCATCCGAATGGTGTTATAATGGCCACCGGGTCTCTCTCTTCATCGTTGCTGAAGATGGTTTGCAGCCTCTCATGGGCCGTCGGACAGTCCATGCTGACGATGAGAGACACTTTCGGGATATCTAGTTCAGGTATGGAGAAGTCGATGCCGTCCAGGTACTGGTATTGTTCGATCTCGATCTTTGTAGGTTGCCTGGCGTTGATTATTTGTAATAATAATAAATTAATTAAAAAAATAATTTGACTATTATTTGGATGGGTTCGATGGTAGCCCCATAGTCGCACCCTGGTGTTATTGCTCCAATTTCACACCATCCCGTCCTCATCTTCATCAACACGTTTTTGCTCGATATCTCCATCCGCCATCTTACTTGGCCTGGTCTCCAACCCTATCTTCTCGGCCACCCAACTCTCCGTTAGCGTGAACGCTGCTCCACTATCGACCAACATTAGAGTTGTAACTGATAGCCCATTTTCTCCAATTATTCTCACTGGTACTACTCCGAGTAGTACCGTTCCCTTCCTCCTTGCTCCCATGGTGCTCATTGCCATCATTTGGCCTCCAGTTCCATCAGTCTCAGTGTACATTGGTGGGTTCTCTCGACACCTATCCTTCTAATGTCCTCTCTCTGCGCATCTGTGGCATAACCCAAATCTCCCTGTATAGGCTAGTCGATCTTCTTTCAGCAGTGCCTGCCACTGGTCGCAATCGATGGTCTTATGCGTCGGCTCCCATATATGCACATGCTTTCTATGTAGCTGGCACCTGTAGGTTGGATTATAACGCTCTCTGTATAGCGTCTTGCATATTTCATCCAGGTCCGAGTCGGATGGTTTGTTGTTTTGGTTGCACCTACCCGCATCAGGGGTGTTGTTTCCTCCATAGCCACCACGGTTGTTCTGTGGACTTGAAGTCCCCACAACGGTTGCATATGGCAACAATTGCCTCACTCTCTTAAGTGCATCTGCAGCACTGTGTTCCAGTTTAGGTCGGCTATATTCCGCTTTCGGTACCTTCCCCAGACTCTCCTCCCTGTACACTGGATCCGTTATCAACTCGGCTTCTTAGTTAATTAAGTTCGACATCTCTTCCAACCCTGGCTCCGCACCCTTCTTTTCTCAAGTGGAGAAAGCGATCTTCCTCCATTTATTCCTCAACCATATCGGCAGTGCCTGCGCTATGCTTGTGATGTTACTTGAAGCATTAAGTTCGTATGGTGCTTCTAGCATCTTTAAAACTATCAATGTCTTCTCTACTTTGTTGACAAAGGCTTTGATACTGACACTTCTAATTTACTGCTGAATGACTGTTAGGTACACAGTGTGTTGGCTACATTAATGCCAACATTAATACTGTGGAGATTGTATGTTTATAAAAGTGTATGTTTAATCAGCCACATAATAATGATTCTCCATAGGGTAACATTATAGTTTGAATAGTTTACTCTACTGTGCCATTCAGGTGAATGGATTTGAGCAATTGCCAAGTTACAGAGTGGGATATCTCTTTGACCATAGGTAAATAACACTTACCTTCTGACATGTAAACATTGTTGATGGAATTTACATTTGATTCATGACTTCCAATTTGCTTAATGGCGTCTTGACGCCGTCTCTAGTTAATGTAATTATTAGGAGCCCACTTGACAGCGGGATACTTACTGTAAAAATCTCAGGGATACTTTCTGTAAAAATCTCAGGATATATAACACTGACTGACTGACTGGTAATTATCCAGGTTCAGGCACTTCCTGCCTGGCTATTTTGATGAAATTTTGCAAGTACATTGCTTTGGTGGTTCATAATCGCGTTACAAAATTTCAGATCGATTCTATGTGTGATATTCGATATATTTAGTTTTTTGACATTGTTATGGTTGCAATGGTAAAATATCAGCTGGTGTTCATGATGAAATATGGCTTAATAATGTCAGAATTGTAATACACAGTCATAGTAAAACGTGTTGGTTGCCATAAGTTTTACTAAGTAGGCTATAATCAAAGGCAAGATTATTGTACTTAGTACACCCATACTGTTTGTTTAGGCCCTCTACCACTCTCTGACAAAGCAAACATTAACTGGTTGGTTTAGTTTGTGGTTCTACACAGGCTTAGTGTAAATCGATGAGGCTGCCAACTGGTTAGTTTAGTTTGCAATCTATTACTGCCTCAGCTGAATAACTCTTCCCAATGCATCCTATGGAAAATCTACAAGTTACTCACTCTTCTAATTTACTGCTGAATGACTGTTAGGTACACAGTGTGTTGGCTACATTAATGCCAACATTAATACTGTGGAGACTGCATGTTTATATAAGTGTATATAATATGATGATATAGTTTAGACATACAGTAGGCCTACAACCAAAAATGTATAATTCTATCAACATAATCCACCAATGTATGCAAATAACATACATGTTTGTGGGGCCTTTGCGCAGGACGAGGCCCAGTTATGAGATACAAATTAAAATTGAGCGACTGTATCACAAAATCAGTATTTGAGAAATTTAACCATACCAACAATCAATCAAAGAAAGGGGACAGTACGTGTTCAGCCCTTTTAATCTGCACCCCCCCTCCCCTTCCTACCAACCAATACATAAGCGCGACATCTACCACCCATGGGGCGGAAGGGTAGCATAAACTTATTTCCAATCACATGTTCAATATGCGAAGCCATGTGGTTTATAGGAATATAATAAACGCAGTACTCGTCTTCATTATAAGCCTCGTTGAGTTCGTCCTGTTTTGTATTTAAATATATTTCTTAAACGCAGGCTGACGATCTTTATAATAATAATAACAAGGGATGCGTTCAATATGTGAATCCAGGTGGTTTATATAATAATAATAGCCAACGCAGTACTCGTCTTCATTATAAGTCTCGTTGTGCTCATCCTGTTTCGTATTTAAATATCTTTCCTAAACGAAGACTGACGATCTTTATAATGCGTTCAATAGGCGAAGCCAGGTATGGTTTTGGTTTATAGGAATATAGTCTACGCAGCACTCATTCCTCATGAGCCCGAGTTTTAGTGTGGCAATGTAGATGCAGTAGTTGCACCCGACCAGCCGGAAACTCTGAGCAATAGGCCTACTGCTTGTACAATGCGTGTCAATTTCAACACCGCCGGGCACTGGGTGATGGCAGAGTGAGATAAAAAAACCGGATTATTTCATCCTTGGTTACGGTTAGTCCAGTTTGCCCATAGCGGCAGCGATACCGAAAGTCGAGGTCAACAGACAGAGGTGGCCTTGGTGGTGAGTTGTTTGATTTCAATTCCAACACTTTTCTGGGCAGCTGGGTAGACTCTGGTAGTGGGTGGGTACCTGATCTTAGAATGCCGGTCAGCTGGTTAGTCCGCATAACTTCCATTGTTGCAGTTGCCGATTCGATGGATGGTTGGTAGGGGTAGGCCTATTGCTATTGTTGTATTGGCAGATTGGTATGTACATCTACATCTGATTATACCAGTTGCCGGTGCCGTCGGTCGTACCAATACATAGTCTTTAATTAATATATTTAACCGTTAACAAGAGTAGAAACCGCAAACGAAGAAATTCATTTTCTGCCGTAGTTCAGTACCGGTACCGTACCGGTAGTTCTGTAGTTGGCAGTTGCTACCAGTCCGGTTCTACAGTCTGACACTGACAGTAGTAGGGCGGTACAGCGCCAACGGACCCTCTAATCTAATTCAGGACCGCAGTCCAGCACCCCGGATTCCGCACTGCAGTGCATAGCATGGCAGCATGGCTAATTAGGGCCTACAGAATTAGGCCTGTCCTGTAGGCTACCAGTATACGTGATCTCTAATCACTGCACCGGTTCTGCGGTACCAGTCAGCCAGTACCGTAAAACACCGAATATAGTATGGTATTGCAGTATTGCTGTATTGTCTGATTGCAGGATTCCTAATTCAGGGATTAACATTGAGTATAGTACCGGTACAGGCAGACAGGCCACAATGGTATTACTGCAGTACTGTAATTTCTAATTTGCTAGATTCCCAGCTGATTTAGTCTCCTAGCAACCTGCTGATGTCAAGCGTTATAATTTTGGATAAATAAATTTATTATAACTGTAAGACAGTTACTCTGGTGCTGCACGAAGGCCCCAAGCAAATTCAACTTGGGAAATTTCTAAACTTTTGACAGACTATTTGTGTACCAAGTTTGGTTACATTTCATCGAGGATTGATCGAGTTATTAACGTTCAAAATTGAACACTGCAAAAAAATAGCGTAATCAACTTAATTAACTAATTAACTGCTATTATCTTAGCTTCTCGAAGGCCACACGGAAATTCAACTTGGAAAATGTCTAAACTTTTGCCAAACAACATGTGTACCAAGTTTGGATAGATTTCATCGAAGATTGGCCGAGTTATTAACGTTTACAATTGAACAAGAACGACAGAACGACAGGTTGATTAATGGTACCACTACGCTAAGGCTCACTCACTTCGTGGCTCGCCCCACAGGTTGATTAATGGTACCACTACGCTAAGGCTCACTCACTCCGTGGCTCGCCCCACAGGTTCATTAATGGTACCACTACGCTAAGGCTCACTCACTTCGTGGCTCGCCCCACAGATCAACAGAACAACAGACACACCGATTGAGTTAGTGGTACCTGTATGCTAAGCTTGCTTACTTTCGTCGCTCGCCCCACAGTTCACAATAAATTATAGTATGTCCTTTTAAGAATAGTTACGTAACAATATCCACCAATTACATTTAATCAATAAAAACCAATAACCATGTAAGTTCTGTAATATGACACACGAAAATTCAACTTGGAGAATTTCTAAACTTTTGCTAAACAACATGTGTACCAAGTTTGGATAGATTTCATCGAAGATTGGCCGAGTTATTAACGTTTAAATTGAACACTGCAAAAAAAGCGACAGAACGACACGTTCGTGAGGCCTTCGCGCAGCACGAGGCCCAGTTATGAGATACAAATTAAAACTGAGCGACTGTATCACAAAATCAGTATTTGAGAAATTTACCCACACCACCAATCAATTAAAGAAAGGGGTACAGTACGTGTTCAGCCCTTTTAATCTGATGCCTGTCGTTCTTTTTTGATAACTCTTCAATTATCCTTCTAAGTGCCAAAATGGGCTCCATGGTCCCACCACCTTTACGGAACCCATTCTGATTTCCACGGAGCAGTCTCTCAATGGGATCCCTGATGCGATTTAATAGAATTCTATTGTATAGCTTTGCAGCAATCGAGATCAATGAGATTCCCCGAAAAGAACCATAGAGTGTTAGGTTGCCCTTCTTGGGAAGTGGCACCAACTTATTTGTTTTCATTTCTTCTGGGACTCTTGTTGTACGGTACATGTCTACTATGATGGGATAGATGAGCTTTAAACACTCAGGCATTTTAAAGACCTCAGGGGGGATAAATAAATTTATTATAACTGTAAGACAGTTACTCTGGTGCTGCACGAAGGCCCCAAGCAAATTCAACTTGGAAAATTTCTAAACTTTTGACAGACTATTTGTGTACTAAGTTTGGTTACATTTCATCGAGGATTGATCGAGTTATTAACGTTCAAAATTGAACACTGCAAAAAAATACCGTAATCAACTTAATTAACTAATTAACTGCTATTATCTTAGCTTCTCGAAGGCCACACGGAAATTCAACTTGGAAAATGTCTAAACTTTTGCCAAACAACATGTGTACCAAGTTTGGATAGATTTCATCGAAGATTGGCCGAGTTATTAACGTTTAAAATTGAACAAGAACGACAGGTTGATTAATGGTACCACTACGCTAAGGCTCACTCACTTCGTGGCTCGCCCCACAGGTTGATTAATGGTACCACTACGCTAAGGCTCACTCACTCCGTGGCTCGACCCACAGGTTGATTAATGGTACCACTACTCTAAGGGTCACTCACTTCGTGGCTCGCCCCACAGATCAACAGAACAACAGACACACCGATTGAGTTAGTGGTACCTGTATGCTAAGCTTGCTTACTTTCGTCGCTCGCCCCACAGTTCACAATAAATTATAGTATGTCCTTTTAAGAATAGTTAGGTAACAATATCCACCAATTACATTTAATCAATAAAAACCAATAACCATGTAAGTTCTGTAATATGCATTACTTGTTTGTTGTTATCATTATCATTTGCAAGACCTACAAAATAAAAATTTGTTTAAATAAATTCATGCTTAAAATATCTATTGCTTTAAAATTAAATCCCTGTACACTCCTGCTACACTCCCTGTAAATATATTTTTATAAATTTTATTTTATTTGTATATTTTATATATTATTTGCATATTTTTGTAAATATACTCACTTTATATATTTTTATGAATACAACCTAAAACTGTATAAAGATCATAACATTTTATAAGAAATATGTAGGCCTACACAGTATAAATTGACCCATTGTGTTTCAGGCTTGAGAGGCTCACCACCAATTTAATCTCCTCAATTATTTTTTTTTAGATATAGAGACCCACAACACCAGTAGTGCAATCTAACAGAGCTGTCGCTAACATGGGAATCAACGTGGGTGGGTCCATAAAGCTCACGATTGTTGTATACTACGCATCTGTTACCCCAATTGCGATGAAGATGCTCGGTTGAAGTTCACAAAATTTTCCTCTTATTTTCTCTGGTAAGCAGTTTTATTAGGCATTGGATTATTATTAATAATATATAATTCTACTCCTATCAGTTACCGGAAGGTAGGGGTGAGCGCTGCTCCTATCTGCTACCCGATGGTATGGGTGGGCGCTACTCCTATCTTCTACACGAAGGTACAGTAGGGGTGGGCGCTACTCCTACCTGATTCCTGAAGGTCGGGGTGGGCGCTACTCCTATCTGCTACCCGAAGGTAGGGGTGGACGCTGCTCCAATCTGCTTCCCAAATGTTGGAGTAGGCGCTACTGCTATCTGCTATCCGAAGGTAGGTGTGGGCGCTACTCCTATCTGCTACCCAAAGGTAGGGGTGGGCGCTACTCCTATCTGCTACCCGAAGGTAGGTGTGGGCGCTACTCCTATCTGCTACCCGAAGGTAGGGGTGGGCGCAGCTCCTATCTGCTACCCGAAGGTAAGGATGGGCGCTACTCCTATCTGCTACCGGAAGATATGGGTGGGTGCAACTCCTATCTGCTACCCGAAGGTAGGGGTGGGCGCTACTCCTATCTGCTACCCGAAGGTAGGGTTGGGCTCTACTCCTATCTTCTACACGAAGGTACAGTAGGGGTGGGCGCTACCCCTATATGCTACCCGAAGGTAGGGGTGGGCGCTACTCCTATCTGATTCCTGAAGGTCGGGGTGGTCGCTACTGCTATCTGCTACCCGAAGGTAGGGGTGGGCGCTGCTCATATCTGGTACCCGAAGGTAGGGGTGGGCGCTACTCCTATCTACTGCCTGAAGGTAGGGTTGGGCGCTACTCCTATCTGCTACCCGGTGGTAGGGATGGGCACTACACATCTGCAATCCAATAGGAGGAGGTGGGCGCTACTCCTATCTGCTACCTGAAGGTAGGGGTGGGAGCTACTCCTATCTGCTACCCGAAGGTAGGGGTGGGCGCTCCTTCTATCTGTTACCCGAAGGTAGGGGTGGGTGCTACTCTTATCTGCTACCCGAAGGT
>JAUCBJ010005622.1:0-45594 GCA_032718475.1 Nemertoderma westbladi | reverse complement strand
GTTAAGTTATAAATTGGAATCGTGTCGAATCGAATCGGATCGAATCGGATCGAATCGAATTGATAATAGCTATGCTTTCTATAATTTAGCCTACTAATGTTCTTATAAAAAGGCAGAAACATTGCGTCATTCCAGCCGATCTTCAGGCAGTATGGAACGACATAAACACTGAGTCTGGGAGCTGCTGTAGGTATCTCTTCAAGGAAAACGCAAATCACCCTGATTGGTTGTTAGACCAAAACAAAGGAACCAGGAGTCCAATGAGAGCTCCCTCCACGTCATCATCCAGCTGGGAGATGTCGTAATCAGAATCCTTCCCTTGACATAGTGACAATGAAATGCCGCATTGCGGGTTGTGTACCCTGCTACGTCCGCATAAAGCACACATTCAGAAGAATCTATTTTATGTCCGTTAAAAACACTTATACAGCACCCCGAGGGCTAGGGGATCCAATTATATCTGTAAACGCTTTTACAGCAGGTTTCAGAGTATTTCAGCGTATGGGGGAAAAACTGGATCGCGGGGCGAAGGACCAGTTGCATCCCACAGAAGCTTTTACAAGTTTATTTATAAAGACAAACTTTTTTTGAGGAGTTTATTTATAAAGACCCTTTTTGAGGAGTTTATTTATAAAGACTAACCTTTTTTGAGGAGTTTATTTATAAAGACCCTTTTTGAGGAGTTTATTTATAAAGACTAACCTTTTTTGAGGAGTTTATTTATAAAGACAAACCTTTTTTGAGGAGTTTATTTATAAAGACAAACCTTTTTTGAGGCGACTATTTATAAAGACAAACCTTTTTTGAGGCGACTATTTATAAAGACAAACCTTTTTTGAGGAGTTTATTTATAAAGGCAAACATTTTTTTTGAGGAGTTTATTTATAAAGACAAACTTTTTTTGAGGAGTTTATTTATAAAGACCCTTTTTGAGGAGTTTATTTATAAAGACTAACCTTTTTTGAGGAGTTTATTTATAAAGACAAACCTTTTTTGAGGAGTTTATTTATAAAGACAAACCTTTTTTGAGGAGTTTATTTATAAAGACAACCTTTTTAAGGAGTTTATTAATAAAGACAAACCTTTTTTGAGGAGTTTATTTATAAAGACAAACCTTTCTTGAGGCGACTATTTATAAAGACAAACCTTTTTTGAGGAGTTTATTTATAAAGACAAACCTTTTTTGAGGAGTTTATTTATAAAGACAACCTTTTTTAAGGAGTTTATTAATAAAGACAAACCTTTTTTGAGGAGTTTATTTATAAAGACAAACCTTTTTTGAGGCGACTATTTATAAAGACAAACCTTTTTTGAGGAGTTTATTTATAAAGACAAACCTTTTTTAAGGAGTTTATTTATAAAAACAACCCTTTTTTGAGGAGTTTATTTATTAAGACAACCTTTTTTAAGGAGTTTATTAATAAAGACAAACCTTTTTTGAGGCGACTATTTATAAAGACAAACCTTTTTTGAGGAGTTTATTTATATAATTAATCTTAGCAATAGGGTGTTCCGCCATAGCAACGGCTTAACTAATCATTATTAGGCAATGGGAACGCTACCTACCCCTACCATATCGACTGCGGCTGATTTAATGGACTAGGTCTAGAGTCAAAATTACCAACGCAACAGGGTGTTCCGCCATAGCAACGGCTTAACTAATCATTATTAGGCAATGGGAACGCTACCTACCCCTACCATATCGACTACGGCTGATTTAACGGACGAGGTCTAGAGTCAAAATTACCAACGCAACAGGGTGTTCCGCCATAGCAACAGCTTAACCAATCATTATTAGGCAATGGGAACGCTACCTACCCCTTCTAATTCCACTACCGCGGATTTAATGGACGATGTTTCGAGTCAAAATTACCATAGCAACAGGGTGTTCCGCCATAGCAACGGCTTAACCAATCATTATTAGGCAATGGGAACGCTACCTACCCCTTCTAAATCCACTACCGCGGATTTAATGGACGAGGTTTCGAGTCAAAATTACCATAGCAACAGGGTGTTCCGCCATAGCAACGGCTTAACTAAACATTATTAGACTATGGGACCAATTCCAACCCCTACTAGATCGACTACAGCGGATTTAATTATCGAGGTTTTGAGTGAAAATTACCCTACAAAATGACCGTTTTTTTAGATGGAATCAAAGCTAATTTGGAAGCTGGCAATATTATTTAGTTTTCAGATGTGACTTGTTTTGGATTGCGACCGAGTCCTTGGATGATGCGTATTAATGTTTTAGAATGCTGCATTTCGGCGTCCGTCTTAGATTTTGACATAGTGCAGATATGAAAACAACGTAATAATAGAAATATATTGGGGTTGGGGGCGATAATGGGGGGAACATGACATAAAAAAATACCAAACGTAATTTTAACTACATATAATTCAATTGGTGGGTGGGTGGTCTGACACCTTAGCCATGTTATATGAGTAAACACATTGGAAGGTGGGTGGGCTGACACCTTAGCCATGTTATATGAGTAAACACATTGGAGGGTGGGTGGGCTGATATATGTAGTTAATGGGGTGGGTGGTGGGAATAATTAGGGAGTGGATGGGGGGGGGGGGGGGGGGGGTGGCTTGGGAGGGCCATGGGCCGTATTATAATAATGATGATATTGTGATAACTAATGGGTGGTGGTTTAGGTTGATTTGATTTGAAAACTACCAATTAGTAGTGAGTTGCCGTTTCATGTTGATGTTCTATGGGACTTTCACATTTTTGGTAATTTCTTAAAAACTGTTCTTACATCAAAACGTTCATACAACAAAAATGGGTTCTAGAACAATTTTGTTTGTTATTTGTTTAATTTGAATATATAAGAGTATAGGATATTTAATAAATACGGAAATAGGTATAGGTATTAAATTTAGGCCTAATTTGTTTAACTTTCGTGGAATAAATATGTTTTTGATTTATATAGTATACATCCGTTTATATATATATGTAATTATGTATAGTCAGTTGTTTAGTTGTTTAGGACCATATACGTCACAGAGTACACCCCTGGACATAAAGAACCCGGCGTAGCATTCTTGTGAATGTGCCATCCAGAGATTTGGTGTCCTCAGCAGTTAGAGCCCAGCATGGACTCCCATAGAGGAGTACTGGAACTACTGCTGCTCTAAACAGTCGACCATTAAGTTTCCGACGTATCATGTGTGTTCTCCAAATCCTGGAAAACCCATTTAAAGCTACCCATGCCTTTCCCTTACGTATTCTAAGGTCTTCACCTGATTTCCGGATCCATGATTTCAGGGAGCAGAACTCATCCACATTCTCAAACATGCCATCCTTAGAGCTTATATGCTCATAAGATCAGACATTAGTGAGGACTGTCGGAGTTAACTCTCAAAATTTTGGTCTTCTTGGAATTAACAAAAACTAGAAGCAGCCTGTTCTAATGAGCTGAGCAGCCGTTAGCGCCCTCTAGTGATTCCACGTCATCAGCAAATTATTACAATATAAAGCAGAATAAGTACATTAGTAACAAGTGCGCAGAAAAAACAAATAAATAAATGAGATTTTACAAAAAGCTGTATGGGTATCGGTATGTAGGTAGGATAACTACTTACTGCTGTACTATAATATTTTCGGGCTTACATTGAATCATTGCATTGATTATGGTAAATTATTTATACCGAAACGTTTTATAGTATCGACAATTAAACTAGGGTCTATAACTAATATTTTTAAACTAAATATTTTTTCGCTGGCCTTAATATTCCTTATTCCTATCCGGTTACCCCGATCTACTCCAGTTTCTAGCAAAATTTTGATAAGTTAGGTATTAGTCTGGATTTCCTCAACTTTTGGAGCCAGTAGGGGGAGTTACCATCACCACATCATCATTATTATGATCTAAAGACATGCGTAGAACATAGTCAACCACAATTAATAGGAATGGTGCATGCGTGTCACCTTGTAGGACTCCCCATTTGTAAAAGCTTATGCGGATATAACCAGTCATTTTCTCCGCAATGTACCGCGTAGGTGCTTTTAGCGGACATAACAAGCCATTTTTACCCGTTATGTCTGTATGCGTGCTTTAGCGGACATAACTAGCCATTCTGCCGCAATTCGCTTAATACTCTAAAAGATGACTCAGATGACGCAATCTGTCAGCTGATTTACTGCCAAAGCGGAACCTGAATCTCTCTTTGTTCTTTGTTCGGCTCAGCCAATCAGAGCGATTTTCACTTTGTGTTGGACAGTGCCTATAGAAACTCACGCAATTCAGTCAGTGTGTATCTTTCTAAGCCCAGAACACCGGCTTACGATTCTTCTGTACTTCTGTGGAAGTTTCAGACTTTGACCTAAACCTCAGAAACATCAGATGGCTTTGATTAAAGGAACGTAAAACTATTAACGCAGCACACCGCCACATCGCGGCATCACGCAACGCGATTCAACTACACATACTGACTGTTCACCGCATTATTTGATTCTGTTATTAATTGGTGTTACTGTGTTATGTTGGTATATATTGCTGATATATTTGGAGAATACCGATGAATAATCGTAAAACCCTCAATCTCTTTGATTACTAAAGGTTAGAAGAACAGGTTTACCGGTAGCAACTGCGACTTACATATTGCGATCCTCCTTATATATGATCAAATTCAGTGACGGTCGGCAGATCAGTGCGCAGTAGTGTGAACTAGTGTGAAGTCGTGTGAAGTAGTGTGAAGGTTAATAAAGCATCTCCTAAAGAATGCGCTTTTTACGAAACTCAGTAGCCATCCAGTTGTGATTAGTATAAGTCATAACTCTGTTTTATACTTAAAGCGCCACGTCCTAAAGGAACTGTTAATATTTCCCCGAAAGTGAATAATATTGTCAGAGATTATACAGTCGGGGTCTCAAAGTGCATCTAAAAGTGTCTCAAATTTCAAAAAGTGGTTCAAGAAAATGACAAAGTGTCCTCAAAGATTTCAAAGATTTCAAAGATTTCAAAGTAGTACTGTCATGTCAGTCATTTCATACAGTCCTGCCTGAAGCTGGCTATGGTATGGGGTATATTGACTTTGACTATAGGGTAAAATATAAGTAATAAAAACCTCTATGAAACAATAAAGATGCCTCCAAAAAATACTGCAGTAATAAATATTTGTCACTGAATGTAAGAATTAAACTTACTGCAGTAATAAAAAATTGTCTTTTTCTGCAGTAACAAATAATTTGTAACTGCAGTATAAATTTTTATTCAATTATTTATTAATATTGATTACTGCAGTATAAATTTTTATTAAATTGTTTATTAATATTGATTATTGCAGTAATAAATATTTGTTACTGCAGTAATAAATATTTGTTACTGCAGTAATTGTTATATGTTACTGCAGTAACTAATATTTAATACAGCAGTATTTTTTGTAGGTATTTTTATTGTTTCATAGAGGATTTTATTAATTTATATTTGGACTCTTTAGAGACGCCATAATTGCGGGCTATCGGAATGTGTTGGTATTTGTGTCTTAGACAGTTTGTCTGTTGCCCTATCTATATTAATGTATAGTGCTAAAACTGTACTGTTTAAATTTGTTTAGCCCACGTGAACGCCGAATACCTTTACCAATGCATTTCAATGGTCAACCAGCCATACTTTGCCGCACTGTAAATTGTGTTATACAAAGTATAAAGAATAACGATAGAGGCAGGAATAAAGATAAATGATTCAAGCGCACTAATTGGCTGTTCCCATAGATGTTTTAGGCATTGTTGGTGCACAATGCATATGGCCAGAGCGACCGCCCAGTCTGCCAAAATCTATTATGTAATCAAATGGTACCACAAGCCAAGCAAAGCATGTGACAGTTCTTTCCGACTCTGCACCTGTTTGTTTGAAGGTCGCCGTCCGTGGGTCGCTACACACTAGCTGTGATTGATAGTTTAAACTGGGTGCCGCTTTGCCAGAAGGCGGTACACATCAATTGAAAATTGAATATAAGGCAAACATTTAAAATATGCTCAAATATAAACGCCAGCGGCAGGGGATATTTTAATATCTCTATTAAGCTAAAACAATACAAGATTGTAGCCGTTCTATCGTACTTGAAAGTCGAAAGCCTTTCTTGGTTTTTAAGAAGGAATTCTCGCGCTCTCGTCACCGTAGTTATCATATTAAACAGTTAAGGTAGAACGGTTTGACGGTGACTAATGAAATGAATAACAAATGTTATTACAAGCTTTCTCCCAACAGGGCTTCTTTAGGTCATTATAATGAAACTGCATATACACAGAGATACTACAGTGCAGTTTCTCTTATATTAATTGTTAATCTGATATTGTATTATGTTATTAAAATAATCAATCTTGTCAAGCATTAATCTTGTTTCATTAATTATGTTTCATGGATTATTTGAATGAATGTTTTTTAGAAAGACTTTAGGGTGCCGTAAATTCAATTTGTACTTGCGACCGAAAACCCATCCCGTAATGACCTCAGGAACCTCAATTTGATAAATTAATGGGAATATAGCTTCTATGCAACAACTGGCCAGCAGCCGCGTAGCCAGGAATTTCCCACGGTAGGGTCCCAGACCCCAAATTGTAATTCATATTTATAGTAGTTGTGGGTGTGGGGGATGATCCCCCCCCCCCCCCCAGCGTAGTCCAGGTGTGATTGTTTTGAATTTTAACAAAATGCCCGCCACACGTGATGTGTAATGTTTAGTAGGGTACGCAGCAAACTTCGCCCGCAGACAATCTTCTCCCGCGAGCAACCATCGCCAACTAAACAATTATTGTTTTGGTTAGAAAAAGCCGTTTCTGTAACCTGCTCCTTACCTTAAATTGGTAACAACATCGTTTATTGTTTTGGTTAGAAGAAGCCGTCTCTGTAACCTGCTCCTTTCCCTTAATTGGTAACTAAAATGGTTACTAACACAAATCTTATTGGGCGAAGGTTGTTCGCGGTGGAAGATTGCCTTGCGGGCGAAGGTTTTCCCCGGGGTGAAGTGTGGACGCGGGCGAAGGTTGTACTCGGGCGTAGGTTGCAACCAACCTGTAGCCTGTAGTACAGTAGTCGGTATACTACTCATTCTGAGTAATGCGCACCAGTACATGTTCATTCCCCCAGTAAAGCCCCCCCCCCCCCCCCCCCCCCCCCAGTAAAGATGAGTAATTTAGAAAATCCACTATTAAGAATTAATATGATAAAATCATAGTTATAAAGTAAGTTACTGAAATTACAAATTAAATTGAATTAATAAATTAAATTAATATTATAATTAAACTGAGGGGACTGTTTTACATACGGTCATTTAATTTGGCTTAATTGGAAAGATTAAAAATAATACTTTAATTATAACAGAAAGTTTTTATGTTTCAAGAAACTGCTATTCGCGTGTCATTTATCCCCCTGTCATTTAGCTTTAAATCATTTACATAATGATGTGTCATTTAAACTCATTAACATAATAATAGTTATAGGGCATAGCGCATAGCAACTGGTCTGGTCGTCATGCTGTCATGGCTTTTCAGTAAATTTAATAATATTTCTATTAAGAACAGTGAACTTATTCTTAAAAACTAGTACTATAGGCCCTACTACCATGGAATCATAACAACATGTATTGATAACATAAAAGTATTGTTCCTTAAGGGACGTAAAATTTAAATGTGCTTCCGTTTTTTAAATACCTTATTTACAAATCGGCGATTTCCATTTAGTTAAATGTCGCTTCGTGAAACAATCCCCCACCCCACACCATGGTATATTATTTTATAAACTGCCACATTTTGAAATTGAACTAATTATTGAAAGTAAAAAAAAAACGTATTTTTGTTAAAAAAAATTAATGTTCTAATTAATTACATTTCAAAGTAATTTATTGGTAGTGTGGCTGGAGCCCTGGTTACAACACTTTGATGGGGTATCAAAAACCTTTTTGGTCACCTGAGGTCTCCCAGACAGCATCTCTACTCAATTATGATTACTACGGTGACGAGACTACTAGCACGACAATTTCTTAATCGATAATGTGGATTGTATCTGGTCTGGGGTCGGGCTCCTTTCCAAAGCAACTTCAACTTCGAATATTTTCTAATATTCGGTTTATTGCACTTGTCAATTTATTAAGTTATAATTTTTTTAATTTAACGGAACTTGACGATGGCAAAATGAAATGCTCTCAGAGTTAGTGTAAGTTGGAATCTCCACGGTAGGGTCCAGGGACCCTGGGACCCTACCCTCGCTACGCTAGTGCTGGCCAGCACACAAGTATCACTTTGTTGCCCGCATAATATTGTTCCCCGAGAATGCCTCTGCCTCTCAGTTAACTTACCACGAGCTGTCAATCAGGAATACCTCTGAGTTTATTTTCTCAAAGAATTAAAAGTGCCGCAAACTACCTCAAAGTGACATTTCTCAAAGAATTCAAAGTGCCTAAAAGCAGGAAATCACTTTGAGATTCCCAACTAAAAGTGTCTACAAGAATTCAAAGCGGCCGTTGGGAGTAATGTAATGACTTTTAGACACTTTTAGAAAAACTTTGAGAAAATCTCAAAGAACAGATGCACTTTGAGACCCCGACTGTATATTAACGATCAATCGAATAATACAGTAGGTCTACACTGCAATCACTATCAAAGCATCCGAATCCAGTCTCCCTTAACTGTGGGTGAATGGTCGCGCACAGGCTGGCTTCGGCTGATGTACCTTCAGTACATTAAATAATTGATATACAAAAAGACAATTAAAATTAGCAGGTTAAACTGCTAAAGGTCTAAAAGCGCGAACATTAATAGTTTTATTCTTGATTGCACGTAGGCAATAAATTTGAATGTACCGGTCGGACGGTAACCTGTAGGCCTAACTACCTAACCACCGGAACCGGTACTTGCGGGTACCAGTATTAGTTCGATTGTGATATATTGTATATGGTAGGCTGTTTAAGAGATTAGGGACTGTACACCCCTTGTTTCTTTTGGAGCTTATTTATTTCTGTCAGTTTTATTTATTTGTAAGTTAATATTGAGCAGAAGGCGTGTAAGCCCGCTCAAATTGTACAAATAATTTGTAGGCTGGATTGTTGTCTGGCTATTGTCAGGTCTGAAGAGATTGCAGTGTGTGTAGAGTGTATGTCCGATAAAGTACTAGTTAGGAACGTGGGGGCATCCAATGCTGTAAGGTAAATCCCCTCCGAAAGAATAAGTCGTACTAGTCGGTTAGAACGCATACTAACTAACCATTTCGGAGTCTGCATATACTGTAGTTTATTTAGGCTTGATAGTAGTCTGCCAGCATTTGGTCTATATTTTGTTTGTGTAGTCTGTACGGGTAGCGTAATATTTATTATTCAGAGTTTATGCGATTATTCGCAACATACACAACCCCAAGTTTATTCCTACAGTAATTGTGCTTATTATACATACCGTTATAGTTAAATTAACCCCGGTACTACATCAGGGCTGTTTGGCGTAGGTAAAGACTGGTGATTTTTTGCTCTAGTCACCCCAGCAGATACCGTGGTTCTTTTAGCTGTACAAGTATTTTTAACTGCTGGTTATTTGTTGTATAAGTACTTGTACCTAATTTAGGGTTTAGTGTACAGTGCTTTCCGAAGGTAATTAGTGTGTAGGCAGTATATTTGTGTTGTAAAGTGGTTAATAGGCAAGTTAGCTATGGTAGGCTGCGGTAATTAACTTCTAGGTAGGAACACTCCGGGTATATAACGTAGTACTTATAGAGCTGTAAAGCTAGAGACTATAAGTCGTCAGACGGTGGTATTTTCTTATCTAGACAACGCAATATATTTACTACTGCTTTATTATTTTCAAATACCGTAGTATCTTGTCCGATTGTAATAACCAGATATTCTAACTCCTTGTTAGGCTGGTTTGTAGATTTCCTGTAAAATTAACCCTAAAAATTTGTACGTGTAATTTTTTGTGTTTATTTAGAGATTGTAATCTCACCCCGTATTGTAAGTAATTTGTAGTAATAAGTAACTTAGGCAAGTAGAATAATTTGTTTTAGTGTCCAACAAGTAGCACTTCACTGAGAGCATTCAGCTTCTGTGTAGTGACTCCTTACCAGAAATAATAACATTTATTTCAAATATTGTAACAAAACCCATTAAGCGGGTATATATATATTATAAATCAACTCAAACCGATTTATAAAATAGTAGGCCTGTTATACAACAATTAGGTCTTAATATCAGTTGGACTACTGCTTAAATAACAGTAATAAAGTAAAGGAAAGTAATCCTAAAATTCAGAAATTCAGTTATTAGAAAATAATTGACATTGCCGGTATTTATAGTAGGCTTATTATATTTATTTATATAAATTTATGCTGAAATTATATACCGGTATTCTGTAATTAATTCTAGTCTATAATTATACTTATATATACTATAAGTGTAAGCTGTATACCGGTATTCATGGTAGGCTTATTATATATTTATATATATTTATGCTGAAATTATATATACCGGTATTCTGTGACAAACCCTAGTCTGTAATAATACTTATATATATACTATAGGTGTATACCGGTATTCTAATATATTATATATATCGCATTACATTGAGTAATGATATCGGTAATTAATTACTAGGCTAACAGTTGATACTGAATTACTAGACTTGCTTTAACTGTCATTATAGTAGTAGGCATTCAACTGTACAATCAAACATGGCTGACACAAAGCAAACTCTGTCAGATAGTCTCCTAGAAACAACAGTCTGTTTCTCAGATAGGAGTATAGAGAATCCCAGACCGAGGTCTGAGACCCCTCCTACTGTAAGAAAGGCAACCCCTACAGTAGTTGTGTCAGAACCTAGGTTAGTAGAAGCAATTTCGCAATTTGCGAAGTTAGTGAAGCGCCGTAGGTCTGTCATAGGCACTCGGGCTCAAGTCAAGCGGGACCAAGAGGCAGCTGTTAAACAACAGCAACACCCGAGCCGAGAACTTATTTCTCAGCGACCCGATAGCTCCAGTAGTTCAGATACTGTAGAGTTGACACCCGAGCGCGGAGCAAAGATGGCAGATGCAGTTTATTCGGATCCACTTCTCATTCTTCCTGAAGCCGTACTCACTAGAGTATTGATTGCGGTGGAAGAACATCAAATGGATTGGGCGAGAAGTAAGCGATCGACCAAGGATAGTTATGCGGGATACACGAAGGAGGAACTGAAGTCTATTGTCGAGACGCAATGGAATTTCCCCGGACCCAGACTCCCGTTTAACTTATCGGAAGCTGCCTGGGAGGACTTATACAGGATGGGAGTGACAAAGGACACTAGTGATCCAGCTGTGTGGAAGAGGTCGGCAGCAGGATATGTACAGGGATTCTTCAGCTCTTTGGAGCGATTAGAGGAACAACTGTTTCAACAACACCAAGGACCTCAAGAGCAGGGAGAGCTGCTTTATCAAGTTTGAGTAAGAATCCTAAGAATCAGACTACTCCTATCAGCCTTTGAGGAAGCTTCGAAGAGAACCCAAGACACGTCGTTGCAAGTTGCTGTCAAGACTTGGTTCCAATGGGTGAGTCTCAAGGTTGAAGGAACGACCCAGTGGAAATTTCAGCTGGCCGAGCGCTCAACCCACGGAGAATCAACAGACGCTACCTTTTCTCAAGTGGAAAGCGAAGCGACATCAGAGAAACCTCAGAAGAAGGATGCCATTGACATCTATCTGTCAGACTATCAACGATTTATAGGTGACGAAGAGTTGAGGAGACGGCTGGCTGGACTTCGCCCTAATAGTGAAGGAGCCAAGTTTGTGTTGGACGCATTAGATGCGGAAATGTTAGCTGCGAACCAAGCTAAATTTGATGAAAGCATCCGCATCGCTAGGGTCCAAGAAGAACAAGTAAAGAAAAAACGTATAGAAGACAGAAAGACAGCAGTGGCGGCAGCGGCAGAGGCAGAAGCGGAAAGAAAGGCAGCAGAAGTGGAAAGAAAAGCGGCAGTGGCAGCGGCAGAAGCAGCAGTGGCAGCGGCAGAAGCGGAAAGAAAAGCGGCAGAAGCGGAAATAAAGATAGCAGTGGCAGAAGCAGAACAGAGGGCGTCTGAAGAGACCACCCAACTAGAGTTGGAAAATCTTCAAGAGAAGCAAGACTACATAGATAAACAGAGAACAGCTAGTCAGTGGCAGATGATAAGTCGATCTACTCCCAAAAGACAGGGATTTACATCATCTGATGAAGGCGATACAACAGATCCTGAAGGCGGAGGAAATAGATCTCGCGTAGAAGAACGCCCCACCATCAGAAATTGCCTAATTTGCCCCCAGCTGTGAGAAGGCAACTAGCTAGCACAGACTTAGGTAGTACAGAACCCACAGACCAAATTATTAGAGTAGAAAGACTCCCTACTATAGTGGATGAACCTGAAATAATTAGGCCTGTTCTCGAAGCCACTCCCTCTGTAATAGAGACCACTGTACTTCCAGAACCGAACTCTAAATTCCCTTTGCACAGTACTAAACTACCTGTATCCGGTGGGACAGTTCCTCAGTCAACTCCGGTCCTGGACGCCGAGCGAGACATTAACAATTTGTCGCCCGTCGTCCCTTGTCTACCCGCTACTATGTTGGCGGCTCCCGCTTTGGCGGTTGAGTGGGTGGATGAGCGACGGCGGGGGATGGATATTCTCCTCGGGCAGATGGAGGAGAATCAGGCTCGCTCCTCCCAACAGGTCCGAGAGTTGGAGGGGACTGTTCAACAGTTAAAGGGAACAGTAAGAGAAAGTAAGTTAGAATTACAGGAAGTGCAGCAGAGTATCGCGTTAGAACGCGATAAGTTAGTAAATCTACAAAAGGGTATACCAACACCCCCTGTAACAATGTGTCAACCTGTTAGGTCTGAAGTATTTCATGCGCAAGGTGTGGAGCCTACACGTATCTATACTGCTAGTGAAGTAGAAACTCCTATAGTAAACCCTATTAAGGGTAATTATAAACCTGTTGACAATAATATTCCATATAGACCTGATAATAATCCGAGAAATTTATATACCGATAACTCGATATTAAATAATACGATGGCCCAAGAAAGTTTTACGCATCAAATGGCTAGAACCAGAGCCCGTCAAGCAGTAAAGGTGGGAGAGATCGTCAAGTTCAATGGAGATGAGATGAAATGGTTATCTTTTAATGAATATTATAAAGATAACATACAGAACTCTGTGCTATCTAACGGAGAGAAACTTAGATTCCTCATCGAGTGCTTTGAAGGATCTCCCAAGTTAATGGCGTTAAAGTTTATTGGACATCCAGATGGATTAAGACAAGTTTGGGATACACTAAACATCAGGTATGGTAATAGGACAAACATAGCTAGGTATTTGTATGCAAAATTGGTAGCACCCCGAAAGTTCCTTAGCAGCGGGATTATAGAGTTTTCCGATGAGATTCAGGAGATCTGTAGACAACTAGACTGGTTGGGTAAGTCTCATGAATACCAGAATTCTATGGTTGTAGGAGCCTTAGCATCAGCTTTGCCAAAGAGTGAAGTAGGTACTCGCTGGGACAAAAAGGTTCTCTATTTGATGGACCAACAACATAGAGATCCAACCATGACGGACTTTCTGTCATTCTTAAACCGAGAGGTAAGATTACAACTCCTAAAACAGTCTAGAGAGAAGACTCCTGAAAGTGAGGTAAGTGAAAATTCCGTTTCTAGGCGAAAGGTAACACCAGTGTGTTATACCTACGACGGCAAAAGCCAAACCTCCCACGAGGAGAACAGCGGGAAAGACACCGAAAGATCTTACTATGTCAACAATGCACCTAAAGACGTAAGTAAATTTAAGTCTCGAACCAGTGACAGGAGAGAACAGACAACAAAAACTCCTCCCACGTCTCCTAAGAGAATTCATGGAAGAAAGCCGGAGGAGAGAACAAGTGTGCACAACACCACACAAGGTAAGGTAAGTAACATCAAGCCCAAATGTGTATTGTGTGACGGGCCCCATCGCTTGAGTGGGTGTGATGAATTCTTAAAGAAATCCCTAAAGGATAGACGTGATGTCATGTGGGATAAGCGGTTGTGTTATAATTGTCTCAGACGAGGACACCAACGGCGGACCTGTTACTCAGATGCTAGGTGTGCTAAGTGCGGCACGAAACATCATATCTTGCTGCACACAGAATTTGAAAGAACCCGCATGAGTCAGGTAAGTGAGCCCGAACTACATGTCCAATTCAGTGATGTGAACGACACTGACCTCAGTTCTGAGATGGAAGGATTCTACACGGATGAATTCTCCGACGAAAACGAATCCTGTTATCTAATAAACACCGCAGTGTATCGAGCACTTACGTATGAGACTGAAACTGATAGTGAGCTCCCCCTAACTATTCCAGACCGACAACCATCTTGGAAAGCGCCAACTTCCAACGTAGGAATCCGGGAATTTCCCGTAGTGCAGTTGAGAGTCTACGGGTTAAAAAAGAGCTATATAGTGAACGCCCTCCTTGACTCCGGCAGCACAGGAACATTCATCGACAAAGAACTAGCCGAAGACATCTTTGCTGGACAACCCAAGTTCCGAACTAAGTTGAACCTTTCAGGAATTATGCAGGTTTGGAAATCTACAGTAGTTACAGACTACTATGTAGGCGCGTTGTCCACCCCCCAGGATGAACTAGGAGAACACAGTATAAGGTCAGTAAAAATGGTGGCGATAAAGAACTTCGCTACCAGCCAAGTGGAGCCTTATAACTGGGATGAAGACGATTTCACCCAGCAGCATGAGATACCTAGATTCAACACCGACTACCCAGGGGTACAGATACTCATCGGCCAAAATGCGCATGAGGCGCTTGAGACATTAGAGAAACGGCCTGCTCGACCGCAACCATTGCAAACCTATGCGGAAAGAACAAGAGTAGGTTGGTACTTCACTGGACCTTCCCGTAGGACACTCATGGAAAGGCTACCCAAAGATCAGGTCCATCAGGTGAGTGAATGGGAAGAAGACATCAGTGAGGGAGAGACAACCACAACTGAGAGAACACCATACTCCTCAGATAATGACGATATTAACTCTAATGTAGATCAATGGAGACATTGCCTTGGGACGATTAATCCAGCCGACATCGCTTCCAGAGGAGCAACTCCTCAAGAACTGATAGATACTCCAGACTGGTTAGATGGACCCGACTTCCTAAGTAAAGAAGATGATGAATGGCCTCCTCATCTCACCACGGCTGAAATTAGACAAGCCAAGGGAGCGGAGAAAGTCAAACCTAAAACCCGGACAAGTAAATCAAAGTTATTTAAACCCGCGATTGATCTGTCTGTACTACACATTTCAGGGGACAACGCTGTGGGTCTAAACTCCCCCGCCGCAAATAACTCTGTTGTGGAAATCAGAGAAAGAGACTGGAAATCTGGAACACCAGACGTCTCGCAGGGACTCTCACCTCTCCTGCAGGGAGCGATAAACCACTATAGCTCCTGGAATCGGCTTTGTAAGGCCGTCGTGTATTTGAAGCGATGTTTCTATCGTCACTATTCCAGGACGAAGAGGAAACCTGGAATTGTATTCGAAACACAACAACTCAATCGCCCAGTTGGTCGTTTATGTTTACTGGAAAGAGACCGAGAACTGTCCGGAAACTATGGAAGGCAAGATACTCTTCCCACGACCACCTCCCTAATCCAACAAACATCTAGGGACTCCCCAACGTAACAGTTTCTGGAGTGGGTGTGTGACTATATTATTTTATATTTGTTTTTATTATTTTATATTTATGTATGTATTATTATGTAATTTTATTATAATCGTTTTCTTTAATTTTATTTAGTAGATTGTTATTTTAGCGATTATTTAGTAGATTAGTGCAATATATATTAGTGTTTATTACTTACTTACTTATATTATATTATATATTTAGTGCAACGGCGAGAAATAATTCTTTTTCTCTTTCCTTACTGTCCGCATCATATTATAAATGCGTGACTACAGTAAGATGAAATATCCGTACTTATTAAAGTACAATAAAGCTCCTACTATACTCAAGTATTATTGGTAAGTAGAGTATTACGAATGCAAAGTTCAGATCCTCGTGTCTCAGCTAAACCAAGCTCTGGGTAGACCTTGGAAACGACTTGCCTCTTCTCACTGACATTGCTTCTTGCAATATTGCTCTCATACCGTATATTAAATAATACATATAGTAGCGTGATGTCCCTTTAACAGTCGCGTACAACGCAAATAAATCTTTTAAACCCTTTGACCATCTGTAATTCTAGTCGATTAAGATATCGCGGCACCCACCGATACACTTGAAAGACAAAATTCTAGAATCAATGGTTAACGTCCCCAGACAAGTTCTGGAATAAATCGGTGCCCATCTTAAATATTAACTATTTAATATTTATAAAAATATATTAAAACAAATGTTATAATAGAGTAAATACACACAAATAAACTCTAAGGAGTTTGTAAACCAAGAAAATTTATAAATTAAAATCTGTTAAAAATTAGATCCTTTAAAATTCTAGTTGATTAAGATATCGTAGCACTTACCGATACTCTTAAAAAGACAAATTTCCTATAATCAAGGATCCCAGTTCCCAGACATGCTCTGGAATAAAATTGTGTCTATTCCATATTAAATAATAAAATTTACGGGAATAAATTTAAATTCATATCCTTTCATGAATTTGATAAATTGTTATTTTATAAAATTTATAATATTCCCAAAATTCCATTAATTAATAGATCATGGGAGCGGAGATTCACCTATTAAGTGTATTAGTGTGCGAGAATCTCCAATATATAGTCAATAGCCGATAAAATTCATAAAATCATGTATAAAGGGGAATATTGACAATTAAAGAATTACTATTAAATAGCATCCCAGATCTGTATGCATGAGAATTACCCTAATTCTACTGCTAGCTTTCCATAATGTCACCATGGCAACAACCACGCTAGAATTAGAAGTGAGTTAAAAGAACAATAAAAAGCTTGCCCCATTGAATAGCATACGGAATAAATAGCGCACTGCTAGTATCCAGAGATACATAATAATAACGTGGCATTCTGGAAGGCACTTGACTAACGGACAAATGGCCCGAATGTGTACAATTTGTGACAGTTGTGTGGAATTTGTGCGTTTATAGGTGAATGTTACTACTAAAGTGTGTTTACAGTAGCGAGTCGCAGTTGTGAAAGTAGCCCTAACCCCGCAATAAGAACCTGAAGTAAATCTAAGCCCTTGGGATGGACAGTGGAGTGACTCGCGCTGGTTGTTGTTGTTGTTGTGTAGCTACTATGTTGGCGATAGACACAGCGGCGACAGTACATCAGCGCTGAGGAGCTTGCGCTGTCCGGGGGCATTGAGGGGGAGGCAGCAACGACCGCTAGCCTAAATTATAATTAATTATAATATCGATAAACTCATATAGCAGCTATGACTGAGTTGATAGCAGATGATCTTGGTATCAGGGAGCGATATACCCTACCATTGCAAGCGTTTGTTGATAGTTTAATACACGGCGACGCTAGTCCACCCACTACGGAGGACGATGGCCGTTATATCGAACCGCCAATGTCAAAGGAACAACTCATGCGTGAATTGGACTATAGAAAATTCACTGCTCGCTATACGCATCGTAATGGTACGTATATGGACTTCTTAACTACTGGCCATCCTATCGATTTACACGATATGGACGATGTGGACACCGCAAGGGAAATGATCCTATTTAAATATCATACCCAGCGGAGTCGGAACAATAAACTGAGAATCGAACACGAAAATTCTATTCGAAACCAACTCGAAAGAGAAGACGTTAAAGAACCGGATAAACGCAGTGACTTCAACGTATATTTGGAATTCTTGAGAGAGACGTTGTAAAACTGGAGAAAGATCACCAGCGTTTCCCCTACAAGACGTGCGTCTTTGGTATTATTACGATGAATGCCCTAGACCCAACCAACAAACGGAAAGACAAACATCCGCGGAGACGTTGTGCTAAACACAGTTTTACTCGCTATATTTACGGGAGTTTCGAGCGAAACTTGTTTGATGTATCACCTACGCTCGCTCGACTCAAACGATCCTTAAATAAACCCATGATCAGAGTTCCGGAATACTCGGTCAGACCTCCTCATTCCCTGGTGAGACCTCAGACTCTTGCTCCTAATAGTATCACGTATCCTCCCAAGCTTACTCACTGTTCAAAGATCTAGTGTTACCCGAACAATTAGTCGGTGGCACTCCGGTTGTGGGCTCCCTAGATATTCGCCCATCTTACCTTGCCGGATTGGGACGCGGACACCTAATATCGCCATTCAACCGTATAATCGTCCCTGTTTAACCCGATATAATCTGTCACCGAGGTAGAGGAGAGAGTTGTACGAAACGCGTTGGACACTATTCGTCAAAAGATCGGAAAAGGAACCTACGATTGTTTGGAGGAACGTGAGTTGCAGGAGCAAGTCCAAGCGGTGAACGAGTTGGCTTTATCTCAGTTCGATTGGGAAATCCAGAATCTCTAAGAAGATATCGAACTTGGACGACCCTATACTCTAAACGAGTTTTAGACGAATGCTTCCAACGACAAGCGGAGGAAAATCAGCTCGAGGAGAAGCATATCGATTTCGACAGAGCCCGAGAACGCGAGTCGGAAAGAACCATCAAACCGAGGAAATTTCTCACTACACACGGTCCACCTACCGCTCTTGTGCAGACGAATCGTCAGGGACCAGTAAGAGTTGCTGTCTTGAAACGCTCTCTGAAGGTTGTTCGACCTCGTTCCACTGAGGTTGATACCGATCAACCATGTACCTCGACCGGCGGATACACCGACCGTCATTCTAAACCTTCCGATGCAATTGTATTGCACCCTTCACCCAGGAGTTATAGCCCTCCTAGTAAAGTGGTTCGCCCCAAAGAGAAAAGGACTCTTGCTAGCCTCAAAAAACTGCGTAAACGCCGTTCGCGTAAGAAGGACTAACTGTTTAGAGTATTTTTATATTTTAGAAACTGTGATTTTTTATATTTTATAGAATTAAATCCCATTTTCTGGGAGCGGTGTAAAAGCTTTTGCGGATATAACCAGTCATTTTCTCCGCAATGTACCGTGTAGGTGCTTTTAGCGGACATAACAAGCCATTTTTACCCGTTATGTCTGTATGCGTGCTTTAGCGGACATAACTAGACATTTTGCCGCAATTCGCTTAATACTCTAAAAGATGACTCAGATGACGCTATCTGTCAGCTGATTTACTGCCAACGCGGAACCTGAATCTCTCTTTGTTCTTTGTTCGGCTCAGCCAATCAGAGCGATTTTCACTTTGTGTTGGACAGTGCCTACAGAAACTCACGCAATTCATTCAGTGTGTATCTTTTCTAAGCCCAGAACACCGGCTTAGGATTCTTCTGTACTTCTGTGGAAGTTTCAGACTTTGACCTAAACATCAGAAACATCAGATGGCTTTGATTAAAAGAACGTAAAACTATTAACGATTCAACTACTGAAACATCGCCACACCGCGGCACTACGCAACGCGATTCAACTACACATACTGACTCTTCACCGCATTATTTGATTCTGTTATTAATTGGTGTTATGTTGGTATATATTGCTGATATATTTGGAGAATACCGATGAATAATCATAAAACCCTCAATCTCTTTGATTACTAAAGGTTAGAGGAACAGGTTTACCGGTAGCAACTGCGACTTACATTATAGTGGTTTTTGTGTGAATTGAATGCTTTTTCATAATCCCTACATGTGTCAGTTGCGATCCTCCTTATATATGATCAAATTCAGTGACGGTCGGCAGATCAGTGCGCAGTAGTGTGAACTGGTGTGAAGTCGTGTGAAGTAGTGTGAAGGTTAATAAAGCATCTCCTAAAGAATGCGCTTTTTACGAAACTCAGTAGCCATCCAGTTGTGATTAGTATAAGTCATAACTCTGTTTTATACTTAAAGCGCCACGTCCTAAAGGAACTGTTAATATTTCCCCGAAAGTGAATAATATTGTCAGAGATTATATATTGACGATCAATCGAATAATACAGTAGGTCTACACTGCAATCACTATCAAAGCATCCGAATCCAGTCTCCCTTAACTGTGGGTGAATGGTCGCGCACAGGCTGGCTTCGGCTGATGTACCTTCAGTACATTAAATAATTGATATACAAAAAGACACCTAAAATTGGCAGGTTAAACTGCTAAAGGTCTAAAAGCGCGAACAGCTGCATCTAGGTCCCTGAACAGGCAGTACTCTGTTAATCTACAGGAGCTAATAAACCAACAGGTTGTGCTGATTCGATTAAAACTGGTTTCAATTGTCCATCTCGTTTATTAGTGCTATTTTTGGAAAGTACCAACAGTGAAATCCTTCAATTTTGGTATTGATATCAATATTTGGATGTCATTTTTGGACCTTTTGGGCAAATTGGGGCAACCCAGTTTAGCAATAATTTTGTTGTATATATGTTGATCTTTCATTTGATAATAATAATAATAATAATAATATTGGTTATTTATATAGCGCTTTTCTACGCTTTAAAAATTGACTGATTTATCAAATATTTTCAATTTTCCTAATTTGGCATGAAAATTTCACTTTTTTCATATAAATTTGAAATTTTGGGTTTGTCGAGCTAGATTTTCTTCCCAGACATGAAAATTTTGAAATGAAGTATATTTGCTGAGGTTTACAGATATGGCGAATCGAATGGTGACATTGAAAAAAGTTTTTGAGCACATCGGTTTTTGCCTATTTTGGCCGCTCTTGACCCACTGTGGCACGCGCCAGAAAAGGGTCCACTTTGGTTCACACGTAAAAGTCTCACAATGGGATCCCTGATGCGATTTATTATAATTCTATTGTATACTGTAGCTTTGCAGCAATCGAGATCAACGAGATTCCCCGAAAAGGAACTGGGAACTGGCACCAACTTATTAGTTAACCTTTTCTTGTGGTACTCTTGTCGTTCTGTGCATGTCTATTAAGATGGGTAAAATGACCTCCAAACACTCTGGAATTTTAAAGACTTTAGGGGGGACACCATCCCTACTCAGATGCCACGATTGATCCTATGAACTTTGCAGTAGCCGTATAATACATTTACTATTATTTATTTTCAGGACAAAAACGCCTCCACCAGGTTACTGAATATCCTATCTTGTTAATGCAGTTGTGAGTTGATTGGTATTTTCCGCATTTTGATGAAGTGTCTTCCTTCAAAATAACAACTAAGGTGGTGGGCATTGAGATATTATTTAGTAACATTATATTCAATGTTAACATTAACCTAATAAACACGGCTATTTAGACCAGCGGTAAATTTATTATTAACGATATATATTACACTGAAACTAAACATAATTTTTTTCTTCTAATACTGAGATGTATAACTGCTGAGTCGGCGTGCGATGTTTACTTATAATTTAAGATGTCACAAAGTGCACTTGAAAATTTATCTTATTTAAGATGGCATTTTTTTTATTGAAGCCTAATCGCAAATATTCTCAATAACCTAAAAACTAACACAAGTGGGGCAAAACTGATGCATTATCAGCGAATAATATAATGGCTAGTTATTCTGTATAATATAGGGGTGTTGTTTGTGTGTGTGTCGGAAGCCAATATCAGAATAATATTCTGATTTATACAAATAGGAAATGAAACTTAGGGTCTTACCAAATGTGCAAATGTATAATCGGAACTCGTCCTGGATCTGGGCCCAACTACACCACACTACTTACTCTCCTAAAACACTCTCACACCTCTAAACTACATATTTTATATTTTTCATCTCGCGATATTGTTACTGTCGATATTTGTAACTTCCGACATTTTTCAGAAATACCCACCCATTCATCTTCCCAGAATTCCATCTTCCCAGGACCCAGGTTCATCTTCCAACATTCCCACTCACCCAACACCTTCCAACATCCCTCAGACTGATCGACCCACCCACATATCCGCCTCATAAAACACAATTTGACTTGTTTTGGCTTTTTTTTGGGAATGTTCACATAGACCAATAAAATTAGGCTTGCAATATTGATTTTAGGGGTAATTTCTTTATTTGTTTTAGTTTAAAAATCACAATAGTTTATTATATAACGAATAAATTTTTTGGGAAGAAAGGTTTTCGATGTTGATAAATTTGATGAGCTATTATTACATACACTAGTTTCGAAGAAAAGTATAAGCGGTCTATATTAAACCAGCCAAAGCATTCTATATCTGAACCAGTTCAATGATTAGCCATGTTAACTTGGCTCTAAAAACTAAATTGTAACTATGTAGAAGTGCAAAGTTCAGTGAAATCATCAGTCATTGGTACAGCAAATATTTAACCATAATTGTGTTTCATTTAATGTTTTGCTTACGTCTGGTCCTTTACTTTAATTTAGTATATAATTTTGAAAAAAAATTACCCGATCAGTTAAGTAAACCGGGTAGTTTCCATACTAAGCCGTATAGTATTTGATATCGGGGTGACATGTGATTATATATCTGGACACGTGGGGGTTTCGTATATATATATGTATGAAAACATATATGTTTAGTAATTTGGTTGTGTTCAACCACAACAATCTGTAATTCTTATCATTAACAATTTAATTACCTAAAATATAAACCGACGAGAAACTGTATAATTACAATAACGTGGTCAGTGGGTAAGTCATATAAAATATTATAAGAAATAAATAATATTGTATCTTCAATGAGACTAAATTAGTAATTAAGAATACGATAATTAAACAGCCAATTAAAAGCACAAAATTAATCTTAGTTAGTAGACCAGATAGGATAGTTCAGTACGTTCTAGAAAAATATCTCGGGAAATACATTCGGAATTTAATATAATTTTCCTTATTTACCTTTCACATTCTCAGCTGCACGAAATAAATATATTATAATGGTACTGGTAACATCGTAGCGTGGACAAAAATTACTGTTAGATATACAAAAATTTCCAGAAATTCTCCTACGTCATCAATCAGTGTTACAGTCCGAATTAATTAGTTAAAATAAATAATCAAGAAACCTCTAGTACAATAATTTATTGTCAAAATAATAAAATAAATTTGATTTTCATTATTAAAGTTTATGATATAATGTTTCGTTAGGTTGGCACTTATAGTAGTTGTGCTGGATTTTAACGGTCTATCTAACTGACTCCCGATACCCCAGATCGACGACTCAGAGCGCGAGATCCCAGACTCTCACGTTCCCGTCCTTCCCGCCAGAGGCGACCCTCTGGGGGCCCAGCCAGGCCAACCCGTTGACCGGGTTCTGCCGATGGGCCGCCAGGATCTTGAGAGCGGGCCCCGAGCCCCGGCCCACGGCCCAGACGAACACGTTGGTGTCCAAGGCTCCGCTCGCGAAGTGCCGTCCGTCCGGAGACCACGCGAGCGCGTTGATTCGCGCCTGGTGGTAGACCCCCGGGTGGAAGAGGTTCTTAGAGTAATCGGACACCGCGTAGACCGATATATACTTAGCGGCGTCGGCGACGGCGAGATGCGAACCATCTTGTGAGAAACGAAGAACCGAAGGTTCTCCTTGCAGGGAAACGGAAGTCAACTTAGAGAGAGATAACCCATCGGATGGGTTCGCTTTGTATATATCCACCCGGTTGGGTTTAACCCCTACAGCTAACTGATTGCTCGACTCGGCGTAGTCCACGGCTACAACCTCGGTGGATTCCGCAGGAGCTCCAGCTAGCGGGCGTTTCGCGCCGGTCGCTAGGTCGTACAGAGCGAGGCCTTCCTGGGTGGCGACTACGGCTAACCGGCCGTCGGCTACGGTCAGCCCGCGGGGTTGGGCGTCCAGAGCGACGGCCTCCCGGGGCGGCTGGGGGACGACGCCTCCAGCGGCGGCCACCCGGTCCGATACAGATAACAGGTCGTCCATGGCAACAGAGACAACTCGCTGTTCCGTCGCCTGGATATCGCTGACCTGAATAAATAATAATAATTGAAGAATAGGAGATTCTGTAATAAAATCAATGCCCTGGTTTTATTTAACTCGACAAATAATAAATAGTTATTAAATTTAATTTTTAATTAAATTTAATAACAAATTTTATGCTAAATGATAACGAAATTAATTTATTAAATTAATTTATATTAATAAAAATAATATTTATAATATTATAATTTTAATGTTTATAAAAATTTGCGAATTATTAAAAAAAATAATAATTTAACTAATAAGTTTATAATTAAATAATAATATAATTCGAATAAAAAATTTATTTTTAATTCCCTAAAATTATTTGCAATTTAAATGTTAATAATATTTCTTTATTAACATATTTGTTTACGTTTATTTAACATAATAATTAATTTATGGTTATTTATATATATATACATAGAAATTGTTGACGTGGTGCCACCCACGTATATGTTAGTTTCGGAACGGTGTTTCAATCATTTCTACTAGGTCCTAATGCTTTAAATTTGTTATACGTCTTAATAAAGTAAAAATAAAGTTTACTTAAAAAAATTTTTTTCATCTTACACAGTCAATCAAATTTTATAAAATTCCGTATTATTGATATATATATACATTTTACATTCGAGTTTTCCATAGACTTAATGATAGAGTTGTGGCCCTAGGGCAACATGTACAATTAAATATAGAAGTTGACAAGATGCCACTTTTGCACACGAAAAAATTAAACTGATTTTTTGAAAAAACTGTAAAGTGGAACGTTGTTTAGAATCTTCATTCAAAAACAAACTGCAATTTATTTTTATTATTTCTATTTTTAAAGACATATATACATTCATATATAGATGTTTTTGGGTTGCAAAGGTAATACTAAGTACATAGTATGTTACCCGATAAAGTAGCTAAAGTTATGAACAAATTCAAAATTTGGAAGTTCTATGTTTTAAATTTTATAAACAATTTTTAAGATTGGATTTTAGCCTCTATCGGTTCGGTAAAGGTAAAATCGATAACTTACGAGTATTTTTATTTATTCTAGTCGAATAATCGAGTCAAGAAATGCGATTTTTTAAAAATACACGAAAATGGCCCAGAACCATCTTTTACATATCTAGATACATACTGAAAACAAATTGTTGAATTTATTCAAGCATGCATGGATCAAAGACACAAAACATAATAAAATAGATTGAAAACATGGTTTATTATTAGAAATGATTTCCAGATATATTCATTTAAAATGTTATTGTATCAATTTTTACGTGTTTCTAAAAATGGCTTCTTGCCTGCATTTACATATCAAATTACATCTGTTTTAGAAATTGTGAGATTCTGACGTACAAATTATAGCCTGGAATTATTTTTAGTTAAATTCCATTGATATTGACTGTATTATATCCCCCAGAGCTAACCAAACGTCATTTTGTTAAATAGTTAAGTTGTTAACTCTCATTTTTTAAATGTGGTTTAACGCGATACGTTTTAATGAGGTTTTTAATGTGGTTTAATGTGTTTGATGACAGAAAGACTTGCATACACTAGATACTCTCTATATACTATCAAAACAGAATAACTAACATCGCAAATGTCATAATTTTTAATAACTTTTTAAGAACTATACTTACTTACTTACCTACTTACTTACCTACTTACTTACTACTTACTTACTTACTACTACTTACTTACTTACTTCTTAATTACTTACTTCTTAATTACTTACTTACTTACTTACTTACTTACTTACTTACTTACCTACTTACTTACCTACTTACTTACCTACTTACTCACCAACTTACGTAACTACTTACTTACTTACTTCTTAATTACTTACTTCTTAATTACTTACTTACTTACTTACTTACTTACTTACCTACTTACTTACCTACTTACTTACCTACTTACTTACCTACTTACTCACCAACTTACGTAACTACTTACTTACTTACTTCTTAATTACTTACTTCTTAATTACTTACTTACTTACTTACTTACTTACTTACTTACTTACTTACTTACTTACTTACTTACTTACTTACTTACTTACTTACTTACTTACTTACTTACTTACTTACTTACTTACTTACTTACTTACTTACTTACTTACTTACTTACTTACTTACTTACTTACTTACTTACTTACTTACTTACTTACTTACTTACTTACTTACTTACTTACTTACTTACTTACTTACTTATTACTTACTTACTTACTTACTTACTTACTTACTTACTTACTTAATTACTTACTTACTTACTTACTTACTTACTTACTTACTTACTTACTTACTTACTTACTTACTTACTTACTTACTTACTTACTTACTTACTTACTTACTTACTTACTTACTTACTTACTTACTTACTTACTTACTTACTTACATAATCACCTACCGACTTACTTACTCACTCACTCACTTTACTTTCCCACTCACTTATTTACTCACTCACTTACTTACTTACTCACTTACCTACTTACTTACTTACTGACTCACTTACTTGCTCACTCACTTACATTCTTATTTCTGTCACTCTCTCAATCACTCACTCATTCACTCACACATTCACTCACTCATTCATTCACCCACTCAATCAAATGCCAAATTTATTTTTAAAATAGCAAAAGAAGCAAATTTATAACTCTATAAGATATCCGGTATTGAATTAATGTTGATTGATGTGATTTTCTTTTTAAGTACGTAATGTTCTGTTACCGAACAACTTGTCAATAATTATGTTAACCCTATTAATACCGGGCTATAAAATGTTGTAAAATGCTATAAAATACCGGGGGGGGGGGGGGGGGGGGTCATATTGACCCCCCCTCTAAAATCTACAAATTTATACGAAAACGTCTGATTTTTTGTTTGTACTTAGGTATCACTAGTCAGGATCCGACCGAAAAAAAAATTTTCGAAAAAATGTACTGGGGTGGATATATTGCAGCACCAAAATTACAAGTAGTGCACAATTTTCAGAAAATTTGAAAGTTACATTTTTCGTCTAATTGTTTTTCAATACAGGTTTTCTGGGGCGCAAAATACATTGGAAAATATTTAAAAATGATATGATTACTATAAATGGCTGTTTAGTCATCTCTGCGTAGGAAAAAAATGAAAAAAACAAGTAACCAGCACTTTTCAGTTAGAAAACAAAATTTTAATTCACTTATACGATGCTATAAATTCACATTTTCAGTTCTTCTAGGGCGCTGATTCTAATGGAATACATTTCTAAAATGCACCATCATTGCTACTTGTATTTTTCGGCGTAATTTGGCAAATTTCGGTGCTAGGACCAAATTTCGTACCCATCACCAAAAAGTACAAGATTGCGATGTCCAGTGCTGTTTTTATTGATTCCATCGGATTCAGAACCCTCATAAACCCGTATAACGCAATAAACAAGATGATACCCTACTATCTAATGATCAATTTGCTTATTTTCCAAAATTTGGTGCTGGCACAACAATTTTCACCCACCGGCGAAAAATACAAGTTTGAAAACTCTTATGAAATTTTTACTGATTCCATTGAATTCAGAACGCTAACAAACCCATATAACGCAGGAAACAAGATGACACAATAAATTTATATATTTGATGGTTTTCAAAATTTGGTGGTAGCACCACATTTTGCACCCACTTCCGAAAAATACAAATTTGAGATGCCTAGTTCGAAAATTATATATTCCATTCAATTCAGAATAGCCATAAACCTCTAAAACGCAAGAAATAAATTTTCACAAACAATTTTTATCAATTGAATGGATTTTCAAAATTTTGTGCTAGCACCAAAATTTGCACCCACCACCGAAAAACACAAGTTTGATACGCTTGGTGCAACTCGTATATATTTCATCGACACCAGAACCCCAAAAAACCCCAATTGCGTAAAAAAACAAGTTTCACACAATCAATTTACAAAATTGACATATTTCAAAATTTGGTGCTGGCACCAAAAATTGGCACCCGCCGAAAAAAAACAAGTTTGAAATTTCTAAATCAATTTATATGAATTCCATCCAATTGCTAACACCAAAAAACCGGTGTAAATCAAAAATAGAGATGTTACAATTCATATTTAATGAAATGTAATTTTCAAAAAACGTCTCAAAAAAAGTGCCAAAAGTAGGGTTAAAAAATGGTGCTATAACTCGAAAACTACCCAATATTTTTGAAAACGGTTTTCACTACTAGGAAGACAATAGATTTTTAGGAAAATTCAAAAAATATCAGATTCCCAACTGCGTTTGTTTCAGAATTATAATAAAAAAACCACGGGGGGGGTCATATTGACCCCCCCCCCCCCCCCCCCCCACGGGTTTAATAGGGTTAATGTTTAACCGGTCTATACATGGCTTTTGGTGTATGGTGTTTCACAATTTCTATTTCGGTTTAAGTTTATTTATTTTGTTATGGACAATAAACCAATCAATCAGTCACTCACTCAGTCACTCTCTAATTCATTCACACATTCACTAATTTATTCACTCACCCACACACTCATTCACTGACCCACTTATTCACTCACTCGCTCGCTCACCCAAACATTCACTCACCCACTCACTCAGTCACTCACTCACACATTCACTCACCCACTCACACATTCACTCGCTCATCACACATTCACTCACCCACTCGCTCGCTCACCCAAACATTCACTCACCCACTCACTCAGTCACTCACTCACACATTCACTCACCCACTCACACATTCACTCGCTCATCACACATTCACTCACTCTTATTAACATACTTTATTGAAATATTAACGACTTTTTAAAAGACTATTAACAACTTCCTTGCTTACTTTAACTTGCCTTTAGAGTTTATAACCCACAGTACAAATTATGCATTGTAGAAAAATTTGTCTACGAAAACCATCGGAGTATATTTCAAGTTTAGAATAATTACAAAGACAACAGCCCTAATATTCCGATATATTATTACCATCTCATTAAATGATACTCTAGCTGGTGTGTGTGGTGGTTGTACGGAAAACCCCATATTATTGGAAAGATGTGTCTGCATAGAAGGTGTACATTATAAATGTAAAAAACAACCTAAGGACCACTCTGATACAAAGAGGCCAATGGGCCACAAGGCCACACAGTTAGCGCAGATATATGTTGTAACTGTAAGAAGCAACCTTAGGGCCAGTCAGATACGAAAGCAGTCAATGGGCCACAGGGCCTAGAGGCAACATGTTGCCAAGATGCCACTAATGTTGCCATAGGGCCACATTTATATGCTGAGAGGTTGCCAAAGGGTCACTGCCAATTCTGGAGGGGTGGCACAGTGGCAACATTTATATCAATATATATATATAATGCTACAGGCGTCAACCTGCCAATCACGGCGGTTCTACCACGCACAACTACCCGTTAGTGGTTAGTTACCCTAGTATACCTAGTGGTGGGGGGGGGGGGGGGGGGGGGGGGTGGTGTTTAATGGTTAGTAGTAGACATAGTGATAGAGGGTGAGGGGTGGGGGTTATTAACAGTTAGTAGTATAAAGGGGGGGGGGGGGGTTGTTTAATTGTTAGTAGTATTAAATGTGTAACCTGTAAATCTCATATATTGCTCTCGTCATTATTGTTTCATTTTGTATAAGTTAGTGGGATAGTTGGTCTGTTGCCTGTAGGGGTTGACAGTATTTGATATTGATGACTCATATTCTGAAGGACTAATAATGCTGCCCGCCGTGTGGGGAATGGAGCGGAGGCTAATTCTAAGGTCGGTTATGAGTGTTTCATTAATGGTATAGGAATGGGAGCATTGCGTGGTGGTTGGAAGGTCTGTAATTCGAGAGTCACTGGTGTTTGTTTATTATAGTCCATTAGCTGGAGTCATAAATCAACAGTTGGCATGTTTATTCGTTTTAAAAAATTTCCCATAGATGTTGTTGGTTTGTTCTTTTCAGGTTGATGCTTGGTGAATATTCAATATAACAGGGGTATAATTTTATCTCCATCGATATAATCGCGCTTTATCAATAAGATGATAGCAAATGGGGTATCTTTGGGTTGTTGATATCATTATAAATGTATTGAAAAGGCAGTGGTGGTGTGACATTGATTTTTGATGTGGTATAGTGAGATGTATTGGTAATCTGTTAATTGGGAGGGGAATAGTGTTTAGATGGATTGTTCTGTTGGGTATTTAGGAGAGATATTGTCCGTTATCATTATAGGTATAGATAGAACCTTTATTAAATAGTAATAGTATTTATTACTAACTAATCCAATTTTATTCTGTTTTTCTGAAGTTGGGACTGTAGTTTGAGCGTTTTAGAGAAAAAAAGTGCAAGATTTAGTTGGAAATTTGTTAGTTGGGTAGTGCGGTTATTTATTTATAATAAATAACTCACCTGGTTGCTATGCCGATGTCCCTTCACCTCGTTACAGGTCCCGTCCCCAACGTCCCAACCAACCAATCGGCCGTCGTAACTCCCAGTGTACAACGCCACATCGCCGCCGCCACCCATCGCCGTTATCCCTTTATTATGACCGCGAATAACCCGAACAGCCGCCCCGGACTGCCTATCCAAGTAACTGATATAGCCGGCCAGCGACACAGACAGCAAGGTGTCCCCCTGCCACAGACAGCCTACCTGCTGGTCGGACACGGAATCCCCTAACGCGAACTCCTGAACGATCTGCCGCGACTCGACATCGTAAATCCTCGCGGTTTTATCGGCGGAAGCCGTTAGCAGGAGGGCCCCATCGGGGGAGAAACACAACCCGTAAACCCCGGCCCCGTGCTGGGGGAGACTCCCCAATAACGAGCCGTCCTTTCCTTCGTACAACAACACGTTCCTATCGCTCCCACCGCTAGCGAAAACACTCCCTTTAGGGGAGTAGCGAACGGTCTGCACGAAGCTGCTGTGTTCGTGGAAACTTAGTTTGTACTTATAAGGAGGGCCTTCGTAGAAGTTCACTTTCTTGTCTTCGCTTCCGGTTACAACTCGGAATGGCCTTTCCGGTCGGATTGCTACCGAGTTTATCGACTTGGAGTGCCCAATCAGCTCACCCACACTGGTGCCCGTGTCCCATAAGAATGGGTACCCGAACTTCTGGTTTCCCTCACCCACAGCCACTATGCGTTTACTGTCCGACGTCCAGGCGAGGTCCTTTATAGCGCCCCCTAGCACCGCAAACTCGTTCTTTAGAATGTGCTCCTTGTTTGTTGTATCCCAGATCTTAACCTGTTTGGGTTGGAATAGACGATGAGTGAGTTTTGTTATACTTACTGTCTAGTGTCCAGGTGTCTGCTCTTTCTATGCTTGTGCACGGTCACAGCAGGCTGGCAAGAGCAGCTAACAGTAAACAGGTAAAGTTAGCAATTTTACAAGTTGAGTAGGCCTAATTGACTTACCTTGCCCGATGCGTCGCCAGAAGCTATATAGTAACCGGACGGTGCGTATTGCGCCACGTTCACCTGACTGGAGTGTTCGGTGTACACATCGCAGATGCGTGGCTCGGCTATATCGCGGATGTAGACGCTATGGCCGTTAGTGTAGAGAAAGTTCTTCCCTTTAGGATCGCCTCCAAGTACAATTGGGTAGCCACGCTGCGTGTGGGGCAAACAAGCAAACGTGTCAGATAATTGGTACGTCATTCTTACCTAATATTCGTATTGCAGTTTGGGTTGTTGTGAATGAGGCCTGCTGTCTTTACGACTATTACTGGTAGGCACTAGCTGACTAGGCGGTTATCGTTCATATGCGTACCTCTGGCAAAAGAAGCAGGTTACAGTGGTGGTGTTTTCTAACCAAAACAATAAACTAATCTCCATTACTTAATTAACGGAAAGGAGCAGGTTACAGTGGTGGGCTTTTCTAACCAAAACAATAAACAATATCTCAATAACATAGGGTATTTCATACTTATACTGTTATAGTCTTATTTTTGCAATACGAAAATACCAGAGGTACGCATATGAACTATAACTGACTAGGCAGCACTGCAGCAGTAGGTGTACGCTAAATGCAGTACTCCAGTACTATCTCTAATCCTATCTGCCTATCTGATCCTCTGACAGTCTGTGTAATGACTGAATGACTGTGTACTGGTGTATCGGTATTGCAATACAGCTCACCAGTACAGCAGTATACCTGTATACCGGTTGCTGTTAATTAATAATAAGAAACTGGAAACAGGAAGTTAGGCGGTACCGGTACCTCTATATAACAGCTGATGTGCAATCATTTTACAACATCATCCAATGATGTTGTAGACTAACCTATCGTAACCATGCCACCCACCCACTCCACAAAGGATATTAATTATCTGTATGATTTCGATTCGGTGTATTTCCTTATAAACTTCTGTGCTGCAAGCATTAAATTAATACATCTCAAACTCGAATAAAGTTGCTACTCCTTCACAAAAACATCACATATATACATTGTTACCGGTAGGCATTGCCCATTTTAAGTATAACAATTCAATTCAATTCATTTTATTATTTCCCGATAATATTAAAATTTACATAAATATACACTCAATGTATAACAAATTACTCAATATAACAATTATATCGGCGGACCTTGTTCGAAAATAGCTCACAAAAAGCTAGTAATTGAACACGGCCCGTTGGTCCCCACACCCGTACATCTACTGCCTGTTTCCGCCGGGTAGTCTCAAATGCCACTATCGCCTAGCCAGAATAGTTGCAATAATCTCTATGGTAATAAACAATTGTTTTATAAATCAGCTGTTACGAATGTTAAGAGATGTTCTTTAATGCAATTATAATGAAAGTACTGTAGACCTATTTTTATTTTCTTAAATTCAGTGTCCATTGTGTTCCATAGCACTGTCCCTTGGTGAGAAACTCCCCTCTGACCGATGATGAAGTTAGAACGCGTGATAAAAAAACAATTGTTTGAAGATGACCGTGTGCCGTGGGTTTCGCTTACAAATGTGAAATTATTTTATAAGTCAGATTGGTCGTATCGATAGAAAATCCCGTGCATAAAAGTTGCTAATTGCAATTAATATAGTTTTTGGATCGGTAAAATTGTTAAACGTTGATAAAGTGGAAAAGATGATGCTATGTGATCAGAAAAAGTAACACAGAGCATAATTTTATTGATTTTGGTTCTAATTTGCTTAATGAATGTCGACCCAGCGCCAGCAGAACCCCAGACTATGACCAAATGTAATATATGGGTGAACCAGGGAAAAATAAATTGATTTAAGGATGTACATAGTAAACACATGCGGTAGACGATACCTGAAACATTGGATATTTTTTATAATATATAATTTATGTGGGGCTTCTACATAAGATAGATATGATATGTGAATTCCCAAGAGCGGGCTTTTGTTTATGTTTACTCCTTTGTCGCAATTGGATTTATTTATTGTATTTGAGAAAAAAAAATATTCTCTAGTATATTAGCTTTACGGCGGTGACCTTGTCCTGGGTCGTTGTCCTGGCAACGATGTCGTGATACCAGACTTTCTGCTGTTATATTTCACTTTGCAGTTTACCGCATTATGAAAAATACCTGGAATTCACTAAAAACCAGGTTTACAAAAGGGATGAAACTAAGGAAACAATAAACGAATTAGTATCAGTACATAAGATAAGCGCTATAAAATACTTAGGAGAAATTAAAATACAAATTCTTCATAATATAAAAATTCAATAAAATTTCGACTGAAAAGTGAAAACATGGTATTCTTCACATGGGCGATTACATTTAAGGACATCATGAAGCTTTGCTCACTGCCTCGACAAGTTCTACCCTAAAGGAAAGCTACGAATTGCCCGGTGGACAAGTGATTACCATTGGAAACGAGCAATTTAGGGCCCCCGAAACAATGTTCCAGCCTGCTTTCATTGACCAGGAATCTTCTGCAATCCACGAGACCACCTACAATTCCATCATGAAATGCGACGTGGATATCAGGAAGGATCTTTACGCCAACACCGTGTTGTCTGGAGGTATGCTGATCGTATGCAAAAGTAGATCACAGCGTTGGCCCCGCCCACAATGAAGATCAAGATCATTGCTCCTCCAGAGAGGAAGTATTCCGTATGGATCGGAGGTTCCATCCTCGCTGCTCTCTCCACCTTCCAACTGATGTGGATTAGCAAACAAGAATTCGATGAATCTGGCCCAGCCATTGCGCACACGAAGTACTTCTATCTCATGAACATAAACAAAACAACTGTTAATAATTAAAACATGCAACAGTAATTAATATATTACAGATCTCAAACGAAATAAGTCTACTTAACAAAATTGAGTAATTACAATTGTTATCAATCTGTGGCTATAATTAATTTAATGCAATACATAAATAATAAACACATGTTGGCTTACAGGAGCTTTGATTTCAATACGTTGTTGTTATACATGTAATAGATAAATAAATATTAATAATTTTTACATTATTAGCCAGACAAATAATATACATCTACGCATCTACCATCTACCATTTGATTTAATATTTAGAATTATATCAGATACATTGATACTCGAAAATCATAAACGGAATTAATATTTCTATTTCCAAGAAATATTGAAAATGTGGCATTGCTAACTATGATTTCTAAAATATATTATTGAGAGTTATTTTGATAATAATTTATTTTGTTGATACGTTATACTTGGGAGCAAAAATGAGCTTGTGGTTTTCGAAATTCATTTACTGTTTTGATTAGCACAGCCCTCCAATGCCAATTATTAAATTTTAACAAAAAGTCTATTATACTGTAATATAATACTCCCCACAATCACAATGCTTATTACTGTGTGGGGCGAGCCACGAAAGTAAGCGAGCTTAGCATACGGGTAAACTCAATCGGTGTGTCTGTTGTTCTGTTATTCTGTTGATCTATTATTCTGTTGTTCTGCTATATCCAATTTTAAAAGTTAATAACTCGGCCAAATCTCGACAAAATCTAACCAAATTTAAAAAAGAAAATTTAGAAATTTTTCACGTTGAATTTGCGTGTGGCCTTCGAGAAGCTAAGTAGTTAATAAAGTTGATTACGGTAAGAAAACAGCAATTTTCTGCCAGCACTTTAATGGACATTGATTATTTTCTAGTATTTGATTTAAATAAATACTTAAAAAGTTATACAGCTGTAATCCCCATACCCCCCTTCCATTATAGTTTTTAATTAGTTCAAATGATTTACTTTATGAGATATGTTTTTAATTGAACTAAACGTAATTAACTTGTACAGTAATATGGCCTAATTACCTTATATTATAACTTATAATATTGCTATTGCTTACTGTAGCTGGGAACCAGTCAAACCCACTTTAGCCTACTAGAGCAAAGAGTAATAACATCTATATGAGCCAGGCTAATAAGACAGCTTGCTTATTGTTTATCTCCCAAAATGATTGGCTGAGTATTTAATCGTGATTCATTATAAGATTTCGTAGATTCGTAGAATAATAGAGGATTGGTAGATAATTAGCTAAACAATTTCGTTGGGTTGTTGACGTGGTTAATTAATATTTCAGTATCAATACTATCGGCATAAGGCAAGTTTTAATGTTTCTTACAAAAAATTGGTCACCACCACGCCTAAAATATATAATTTGTATCACATAACTGAGCCACGTGCTGCAAGAAGACCTCACGCGAACGTGTTATACAGGTGTTTATCATAATATTTGACGTTGACCAAGCGCGAACTCCCATATTTTGGTCGATTTTTGTGGAATTTTGTTTGTTCTTCCTCAAAGTTCCACAAACTGTTTATTGTATCTATTTTTTACTGTTACATATTACAAAATGATTTGCGGTGACAAAACAATATCTACTGAAAGAGAAATTGATGAAAATAATAAAATCCCAAAAATTAAGAGGGAGACAAGATACCGGATATTAAAGACGTTGTCTGCATGTCTTGTGTTCTTGTGTTTCGGTCTGTACGTAGAGATAGTGGCACCGACACTGCCAGACCTCCAAGGGGGGGTCAACGCGAACTACGAAGAAATAGGAGGTTCGCTTAGCGTTCGGGCTATGGGGATGTTCGCTGGATCCATAACGGGTGGACTGGTGTTCGACCGTTTTACTAAGTTTCGTGATCTCGGTACAGCTGTTGCTCTGGCGACAGCCGGTCTAACTGTTATATGCATACCGCGGGTTTCAAAATTGTCTGAATTTAACGCTTTATTTTTCGTTCAAGGATATTCGGACACTGTATTTCACACCGGTATGTGTCCTTCAGTATTGGGTATGTGGGTTAGTCACTCAGCTGGAATAATGTCTTTGCTACATACAGGTTACGGGCTCGGTTCGTTGATGTCGGTAGGTCTAGCAAGACCTTTCATTAAACAAGTTAATTATTTAAATAATCCTGAGAGACCTGCGAACGCAAGTATAGTCATATCTTTAAATGGATCTACTAAATTAAACGAAAATTACGATGTTCCCTGGGGTATAAATGTTCCCTACACTATCATCGGTGTCATCTGTATCCTAATCTCGCAAATTTTTGTTGTATTTCATTTCGTAAAAACACCAGATGTGTACCAACCTTCCTCTCAACAACAAACTAGCTTTATAAACGTAATTAAACCCAACAACTTAACGAAAAGGGACTCAACATTTCGTTTAGTAATGTTTATTATAATGTTCATTTATTACATGGCGGTATATGGAGGGGAACAAGTTTACGGTAAATATATATTTACTTTCGTTGAAACCAGTGGCCTCCATTTTGACGAAGGTTTAGCTTCTCTAGCAATGGCCGGCTATTGGATAGCTTTCACGATATCAAGATTCGCAGTATTTATACTTAGTTTTTGGGTTCCGGATTACGCTTTGATTTTTACAACTTCCTCAGTATTATTGGCTAGTTCTGTTGGCCTCATCATTGCTCGCCACAATGCCGGTGCGTTTTTGGTGTTGAACTGTCTATATGCTGCATCTATAGGTCCTCTGTCACCGCATTTCATGGGTTGGATTGATTATTACATAGAGATGTCGAGTTTCGGATTTATATTCGTCCTTTGTGGTGCGTCTACTGGAGCAATGGTGCTTCAATGGGTGACAGGTTACTTGTTTGAAACTTACTCAACGGTGACTTTGGTTTATGTAATTCCTTGCATATCATTAATTATACTCGCTACCTTTACCATAGCCTTTGTTATGGCTGTGAAACACGGAGTAAGAATTAAACATCAACATTAATTTAATGTGAAAGTCACATATAAATACACAGGAATCGTAAAGGTTCAACAATAATAGAGAAGCCGAGCTCGCTCGACCTATTAGTTGTAGTAGCATTAGAACCAACGTACTCACATTTTAGAGGCCATGCTAGGCTGAAGGAAACAAATCTTCGGATGCCACATACACAATAATGGTAAGCCGGTTTCATTGTGTTAAATACACTGCAAAGATCTTCAACTTGTTCCTATACAATGTAACACGCCTACAGTGACGCTTTTGATGCACGCGGCAACTTCTTATTGGAATCTTAAATTCATCATTTTAAAGAACCATTTCGATTATTAACATGTGCCATATTTCATACACAAGTTGTCTATTTTATACCCAATCCCTAACCACAGAGTTATCAATGTGTTTATAGCGTTGCCTAGCATTATTTTACTACTATGCCTTGTATCACCATTGTGCTCCATCAAAGTCTCATTGGTTGCTAATACGTGCCTTAGATAAATCTAAGTTAAAGTGCTGTACGGGGTTATGGTGCCTTAGGTCTCGCGTCTCGGTGCTTTAGGTCCTGATGGTAGGCCTACTGTAGCTTTTAGGTCCGTGGCATATTAGGTACTGGTAGCATTGTCCGTGGCGTTAGGTCCTAATAGCAGTCTGCCTCCAAAACCAGGCAGGTTAGTAAAGGAGTAGGTTATAGAGGCGAGTTGAAAGGAACCAAAACAATAAACGCTAGTTAGGAATATTTTAGAATCAGTAAATAGAATAGTCAGATATATATGCTACAGGACCTAATGTGCCAGGACCTAAAGCTACGGCCGTTCGGGACCTAACGCTACATTACCCTGTACGGAACGCAAAGGCATTTCTACTACAACATTATTATACTGTAAGTCTATAGGGGGGGGGGGGGGGGGGGGGGGGACTCGCCTAGGACACAGGTACTACATTAGGTTGTACATTGTACCGTGTTACTGTTAGGCCAACATAAATATAGGGCAAATGAGTAAAAAATATAGGGCATGAAAAGTATATTTCATTCCAAAGTGCCGAAATGACCTTACTAAGGTGCAGAATTGATCCCACTGACTCGGCGACTCAGGCACACAAGGACAGCCATGGATGCGATGCAGTTGGCTGCATCTAGGTCCCTTACCCTTAACAGGCAGTATTCCGAAAATCTGAAGGAGTTTATCAATAAGCAGGTTGATGCTATTATTATCACAGCACTGGCCCGCCCACAATGAAGACCAAGATCATTGCCCCTCCAGAGAGGAAGTATTCCGTATGGATCGGTGGTTCCATCCTCGCTTCTCTCTCCACCTTCCAACTGATGTGGATTAGCAAACAAGAATACGATGAATCTGACCCAGCCATTGCGCACAGGAAGTGCTTCTAACTTCAACTAAACTGCTGTGAATAATTAAAACATGCAAGATAATTAATATATTCCACCGGGCTTTCAGATCTCAAATGAAATAAGATTGAATCAAACAAAATTGAATAATTACAATTATTAATAATCTGTGGCTATAATTAATTTAATGCAATACATAAATAATAACCACATGTTGGCTCACAGGAGCTTCGATTTAACGACTTTGTCATTTATACATGTAATAAATAAATAAATATTAATATATTTTTCCAGTATTAACCAGAAAAATATATATCTAAACATGAAAATCATAAATTTAATTATTTGTATTTCCAAGAAATAATGAAAATGTGGCATTGCTAACTATGATTTCTAAAATAAATTATTGAGAGTTATTTTGATAATAATTTATTTTGTTGATTTGGATATAACATTATACTTGGGAGCAAAAATGAGCTTGTGGTTTTCGAAAGTCATTTGTTGTTTTGTTTAGCACAGCCCTCCAATGCCATTTATTTAATTTTAACAAATTAAGTCTATTATACAGTAATATAATACCCCCCACAATCACAGTGCTTATTTATTACTTTGTTATATAGGTGTTTATCATTTTATTCATTCATTTATTGAAATCAGCTAAACCACTGAGATGGATGATGTTGATCACGACAGCAGGCAATCATCCCAGGCATGGAGATCGATCAACTTGCTTGCTGGTCGAAAAAGCCAACCAACCACCAAGGTAAAGGCTGAATCACCAGCCGATCGCCTCAATAATGGTTGGAAGGCCCACTTTGAAAAGCTCCTCAATAATGACAGGGTATTGCCAGATAACTTTATAGAAGTAAAAGTGTCTGAGTCTGTACTCCCAAATTGGTGATATCTCCTTTGCAGAAGTGAAGGCTGCTGCAAAGAGCATGAAGACCAATCGTGCCAGTGGAGTAGATGGTGTTCCCCCTGAGGTCTTTAAAATACCTGAGTGTTTAAAGCTCATCTATCCCATCATAGTAGACATGTACCGAACAACAAGAGTCCCACAAGAAATGAAAACAAATAAGTTGGTGCCAGTTCCCAAGAAGGGCAACCTAACACTCTATCAGAGGGGAATTCGGGGAATCTCATTGATCTCGATTGCTGCAAAGCTATACAATAGAATTCTATTAAATCGCATCAGGGATCCCATTGAGAGACTGCTCCGTGGAAATCAGAATGGGTTCCGTAAAGGTCGTGGGACCATGGAGCCCATTTTGGCACTTAGAAGGATAATTGAAGAGTTATCAAAAAAGAAAGACAGGCATCTGGCTGTTATCTTTGTTGACTTCTTCAAGGCCTTTGATTCAGTCTCTCGCTCACGTATGTTCAGCATACTTTCATTATATGGGATTCCTGATGAAATTATTGCAGCAATCAGATCAGTATACGATGGTTCGACAACATTTGTGTCTACTGTTGACGGTGACACAGAACCATTTGAAGTGTTATGGGGCGTCCTCCAAGGAGACACACTTGCACCATTCTTGTTCATTATTGTGGTTGACTATGTTCTACGCATGTCCTTAGATCATCATAATGATGATGGGGTGATGATAACTCCACCTACTGGCTCCAGAAGTCGAGGAAATCCTGCCAAGTACCTAACTGATCTAGACTTTGCTGATGACTTAGGAGTACTCTCAGAATCACTAGAGGGAGCCCAACGGCTTCTCTGCTCATTAGAATATGCTGCTTCTAGTGTTGGTCTTTTTATTAACTCCAGAAAGACCAAAATTGTGACAGTTAACTTTGAAAGTCCTCAGCAAGTCTCTGATCGGATGAGCATAAGCTCAAAAGATGGTATGCTTGAGCATGTGGATGACTTCTGTTACCTGGGATCATGGGTCCGGAAGTCAGGTGAGGACCTTCGAATACGTAAGGGAAAGGCATGGGCAGCCTTGAATAGGCTTTCCAGGATTTGGAAGTCACCGAGAATTAATCGGAAACTTAAGGTCCGATTATTTAGAGCAGCAGTAGTTCCAGTACTCCTCTATGGGAGTCCATGCTGGGCTCTAACTGCTGAGGACACCAAATCTCTGGATGGCACATTCACAGAATGCTACGCCGGGTTCATTGTGTCAAGTACAATGCACACATCTCCAACCAGACACTATATAACATTGGAGGTGTCTCATTGGTTCCCCCAAGCTTGACACTAAAACAAAATCGCCTCCACTTTGCAGGACATTGCTTTCGCCGAGAGGAACAGCCAGTGCATAATCTTGTACTTTGGCAGCCTCATGGAGTGAATAAGCATGGTGGACAGCCCATGACTTTCTTGAGACGCATCTTAAAGAACACTGGCCTTGAAGATGCGGATGATCTAGCAAATGTCATGGGTGATAGGGAGTTGTGGCGGTGCAATTTTGTCGATAAGCCGGCATAGCATTCTTAAAAATGCAGCTGCAATGCAGCATGCCGATCCTAGTAGTAGTATGTTGATCAAGTCTGAACTCCCATATTTTGGTAGAGAGATTGGTAGGTTTTTATGGAATTTTGCTTGTTCTTCCTCAAAGTTCCACAAACTGTTTATTGTATCTATTTTTTACTGTTACATATTACAAAATGATTTGCGGTGACAAAACTATATCTACTGAAAGAGAAATTGATGAAAATAATAAAATCCCAAAAATTAAAAGGGAGACAAGATACCGGATATTAAAGACGTTGTCTGCATGTCTTGTGTTCGTGTGTTTCGGTCTGTTCGTAGAGATAGTGGCACCGACACTGCCAGACCTCCAAGGGGGGGTCAACGCGAATTACGAAGAAATAGGAGGTGCGCTTAGCGTTCGGGCTATGGGGATGTTCGCTGGATCCATAACGGGTGGACTGGTGTTCGACCGTTTTACTAAGTTTCGTGATCTCGGTACAGCTGTTGCTCTGGCGACAGCCGGTCTAACAGTTATATGCATACCGCGGGTTTCAAAATTGTCCATATTTATCGCTTTATTTTTCGTTCAAGGATATTTAGACACTTTAATTCACACCGGTATGTCTCCTTCAGTTTTGGGTATGTGGGTTAGTCACTCAGCTGGAATAATGTCTTTGCTACATACAGGTTACGGGCTCGGTTCGTTGATGGCGGTAGGTCTAGCAAGACCTTTCATTAAACAAGTTAATTATTTAAATAATCCTGAGGGACCTGCGAACGCAAGTATAGTCATATCTTTAAATGGATCTACTAAATTAAACGAAAATTACGACGTTCCCTGGGGTATAAATGTTCCCTACACTATCATCGGTGTCATCTGTATCCTAATCTCGCTAATTTTTGTTGTATTTCATTTCGTTAAAACACCAGATGTGTACCAACCTTCCTCTCAACAACAAACTAGCTTTATAAACGTAATTAACCCCAAAAACTTAACGAAAAGGGACTCAACGTTTCGTTTAGTAATGTTTATTATAATGTTCATTTATTACATGGCGGTATATGGAGGGGAACAAGTTTACGGTAAATATATATTTACTTTCGTTGAAACCAGTAGTCTCCATTTTGACGAAGGTTTAGCTTCTCTAGCGATAACCGCTTATTGGATAGCTTTCACGATATCAAGATTCGCAGTTTTCATACTTAGTTTTTGGGTTCCGGATTACGCTTTGATTTTTACAACTTCCTCAGTATTATTGGCTAGTTCTGTTGGCCTCATCATTGCTCGCCACAATGCTGCTGCGTTTTTGGTGTTGAACTGTCTATTTGCGGCGTCGAAAGGTCCTATGTCACCGCATTTCATGGGTTGGATTGATTATTACATAGAGATGTCGAGTTTCGGATTTATATTTGTTCTTTGTGGTGCGTCTACTGGAGCAATGGTGCTTCAATGGGTGACCGGTTACTTGTTTGAAACTTACTCACCAGTGGCTTTTGTTTTTGTAATCACTTGTGTTTCATTAATTATACTCGCTACCTTTACCATAGCCTTTGTTATGGCTGAGAAACACGGAGTAAGAATTAAACATCAACATTAATTTAATGTGCAACTCACATGGAATTAAATACGAATCATAAAGGTTCAATAATAATAGAGAAGCATTAGAACTAGTACTCACTTGTGTGAGGTCATGCTGGGCTCTAACAACCAAATCTTTAGATTGTTACGGTGTTAATCAATATATGCACTTCGAGACCCAAAACAAATATAACGCCTTGATAGCCGTATAACCGAACAACACGAAGTGGGGCCTTCGCGCAGCACGTGAAATGAGTTAATGCTAAGTATCAACTCGAAAGGATTATAAAAACATAGGAGAAGATTTTCCCGGAAAACGTTAACCCTCTAGCGGGAGACTGGGTAACTGAAGAAGGAAGGATTAGTTTCCCTACAAAGCCACAGCCTATGGTCTATTACATATCTACCAAGTTTCCGATTGACGGATCATAAATAACGAAATGTTGGAAGGTTTTCACTTTCATACATTTAGCCCTCTAGCGGCATATTAAAGAACTACGGATCGATCACCTTCCTCACAAAGACGAGGCATGTGGTCTAGTACATACCGGTACTGTATATTCCAAAATTCAGCTTAAATAGATTAAGATCAAGGAATTCGCAAAGGTTATCACTTTCCTACATTTCGCCCTCTAGCGGCAGACTCGAAAACTCCGGACCGATTACTGTCCACACAAAGACTTAGGATGTCTTCTAGTACATATATGACAAGTTTCAGCGTAATCAGATCATAAACAACTAAATGGAAGAATAATTTCACATTCGGGACATTTCGCCCTCTAGCGGCAGACTGGAGAACTGCAGACAGATTAGCCTCCTTTGAAATTTACAGCTAATGGTCTAGTACATACTTCCCAAGTTTCAGCTTAAACGGATTAAAAGCAAAGAAATGGGTGGCCATTTAATGTTTAGACATGTGGCCCTCTAGCGGGAGACTGGAAAACTTCGGACCGATTACAATCCACACAAAGACTCAGGATGTCATCTAGTACATATATGACAAGTTTCAGCGTAATCAGATCATAAACAACTAAATGGAAGAATAATTTCACATTCGGGACATTTCGCCCTCTAGCGGCAGACTGGAGAACTGCAGACAGATTAGCCTCCTTTGAAATTTACAGCTAATGGTCTAGTACATACTTCCCAAGTTTCAGCTTAAACGGATTAAAAGCAAAGAAATGGGTGGCCATTTAATGTTTAGACATGTGGCCCTCTAGCGGGAGACCATTGCACTGATGGTGTCTGAAAGTCCCTCAAAAATCTCAACTTTTGCTTATATTGATACCTACAAATTTTCAACTTGGCAGCTTTAAATCCGACAAAGTTATTAGCATGTCAAAATCGTAACGACGACGACAACGACGACGACGACAACGACGACGACGACAACGACGACGACGACGACGACGACAACTATTTGCATAAATTGACCCACCCCCTAACAGTGTCAATTCGCTAAGGCTCCGCCAACTTCGTGGCTCGCCCCACAAGAGTCCCACAAGAAATGAAAACAATTTTTATTAACAATTTTTATTAATTATGCATATTTTACTAACTACTTTGCTCCATTATTTGATCGTTTTAAACTAAAAAGTTTCACAATAATAATAATAATATTAATAACGGATATGAACTAATAAGTCTTTCTACTTACTAATACCCCAATAAAATGTATATAAATTATGCGCTTCACTTTTGAAATTACATGCTCTTAGTTTCAAGTCTGTGGGACATTTTATTCGCCGACACAATGATATCCGGGACGTATTTGGTGACCCCCTAGCAGAGGATTTTGGTGCAACACATGTTGAATGAGAGGTCACCTTGTCCGGAGGTCACCTGAACTAGACTCTCGAGGGTGAGCAGTGGAGGGTGTCAGGTCTGGTCACTAGGGATGTTTGGGAGAACCCGATTGTGGCGTCTTTTGACGTTTCAACGCCATTTCTTATGCGAAATCTCATTCATATGCCACTTCTCATGCGAATCCCGCAGGATGCACTACCCCAACTCGTGTGTTCCACCGATGGTGTGTGAGGTGCACTCCTGCACAGCCTTCAACTGGAACCTCGTTGACTCCTTGATGATCTCTAAGCGGGTCGGGATCAGACAGCAGTGGTGTTTGGGCGCCGTTCTTGGTGCATTTCGGTCACCTCCGGGGTGATGCAGTAGGAATAGAATAGCAGAGAGTGAAAGAGCAGAAGAAAGGGTTGGGAAAGTCGCGATCATCTATAGTGCAGGAATTTGGATTCAACTGTTAGTTGACAGGTGACAGAAAATAAACTGAATGACATATTATACAAACTGATATTTAATGTACATATATATTTCTAAATTGTACATGATTTACAATAATCTATTGTTAAATATAATTATTGGTATTTATCTCGTGAGTAGCTGTGCAACAACTGTATGCAATATCTATATTGAGTAGCTATTGATACATAAATTTAATGTCCCAGAACATTGTGTATATATTTACTGTAATAAAATAGCCTCATGCTGATGCAAAACCATTAGTCCTTACATGGCGAGCTCTCCATTAGGGCCAACAAAACACGATAAGAGTGAAGAATAACGGCGGTGTAACTATACAATATCTAAAAACTACCGGTAAACAATATCGACGCAGCCACATTATTCCAATGCTTGTACATGTAGCTAAAGAAAGAAAGCAAAAATACAAATTCTGGCTCACCCAAGTAGGAGATTTCATGTAATCTCAACTCAATAATATTTCTAGAAACATTTGGGGGATCCATGTCCCTGAATTACGACGTACAGTAACTGCAGTCTGTTATTATTTAGGTCTAAAATATTGTTCGCGCTTTCGAAGACCTTTAGCAGTTTAACCTGCCAAAATTTATATGTCTTTTCGTTAATTAAAACCACTTTAGCATACGACAATAATTTATGCTAATACGCAAAACATTAGCCGAAGTCAGCCCATGCGCGATCATTCACCCGATGGATCTACACCCGGGAGACTGAATTCGGATGCTTGAATTGTATTATTACAGTGTAAGGTTGCAGTGTATACCTAATGTATTATTCGATAGATCGTTAATAATTAATCTCTGACAGATATTATTGGCTTTCGGGAAATATTAACAGTTCCTTTAGGACGTGGCGCTTTATCTATTTAAACAGAACTAAGACTTGT
>JAUCBJ010005621.1:0-29525 GCA_032718475.1 Nemertoderma westbladi | reverse complement strand
ATGTATTTATTTTCTGAGGGGGGGGGGGGGGGGGGGGGGGATATATTATCATTGACACAAAACCCGCCTTGGTGAATTAATATTGATGTTTTTTAATTTAGGGAAAGGAACAGGTTGCAGTGGCGGTCTATTCTAACCAAGACAATAAAGTAAAGCCTATAACAAGGGTTATAATTTCATTTTTGCTCGTAATTAGCTATTATTTACATCCGTTTTCCCCTGGAGATGGTTGAATTTTGATTGAGTCTAAAAGTATTTTTGTTATTTATATAAATGTAGCCACGACCAGAAATCCGTACCAAAGTTATTAGGCCCTATATTTCTTTCAAACTAAAGTTCTATTTACAAGCGTTTGATAAACCTCTATCAATGGCCATCAATAGGCCGAATTCAACCATCTCTGATAACTACAGCAACTACAGAAACATACAGTGACGTTTCTTAATAGGCCTATATAATGTTAATGAAACATAATGTTTACTATCCTTTTTTTTAAAGATAATATCAATTCAGTTTTTCCCTTTTTTTGAACCGTATCCGATCCTTTTTTCCTTTATTTTTTTGAAAATATAAATTCCTTTTTTCCTTTTTTTCATCGATATTTTTGCCTGGGAGGGCTGTAATATATTAAATTACAGTAGTTTGTATATTTCCAGTAATATTCTTGCGTACAACCTTTTGTCACTCCAACGAACTGCGGGTAGCTGGACCAGAACGGTTATTATGAAGTATTTCTAAGAATATTCAAATACAATCTTAGTCTGTGTTGGTTTTATTTAGGTTTGTAGAAAAAATTACAATAAAAAGAGGCGGTGACGCACATATATTTGTATTTCCGGCTATGAGATGGCTGAATATGAGATATACATTGAGACTAAACGAGAATGACTGTATGCTTCCACAGGTTAGTTGTTATCCTTCTATGGTTCTATACCGGTACCGTCTGTACATTGTACACAACACTTCGGTAATGTAACACGACCCTCCTGTATGTAACAGACCCTCCTGTATGTAACAGACCCTCCTGTATGTGACAGACCCTCCTGTATGTAACAGACCCTCCTGTATGTGACAGAACCCTCCTGTATGTGACAGACCCTCCTGTATGTAACAGACCCTTCTGTATGTGACAGACCCTCCTGTATGTAACAGACCCTCCTGTATGTGACAGACCCTTCTGTATGTAACAGACCCTCCTGTATGTGACAGACCCTCCTGTATGTGACAGACCCTCCTGTATGTAACAGACCCTCCTGTATGTGACAGACCCTCCTGTATGTAACAGACCCTCCTGTATGTGACAGACCCTTCTGTATGTAACAGACCCTCCTGTATGTAACAGACCCTCCTGTATGTGACAGACCCTCCTGTAGTGTGACAGACCCTCCTGTATGTGACAGACCCTCCTGTATGTAACAGACCGTCCCTCCTGTATGTGACAGACCCTTCTGTATGTAACAGACCGTCCTGTATGTGACATACCCTTCTGTATGTAACAGACCCTCCTGTATGTAACAGACCCTCCTGTATGTGACAGACCCTCCTGTATGTGACAGACCCTCCTGTATGTGACAGACCCTCCTGTATGTGACAGACCCTTCTGTATGTGACAGACCCTTCTGTATGTAACAGACCCTCCTGTATGTGACAGACCCTTCTGTATGTAACAGACCCTCCTGTATGTGACAGACCCTCCTGTATGTGACAGACCCTCCTGTATGTGACAGACCCTTCTGTATGTGACAGACCCTCCTGTATGTGACAGACCCTCCTGTATGTGACAGACCCTTCTGTATGTAACAGACCCTCCTGTATGTGACAGACCCTCCTGTATGTGACAGACCCTCCTGTATGTGACAGACCCTTCTGTATGTGACAGACCCTCCTGTATGTGACAGACCCTCCTGTATGTGACATACCCTTCTGTATGTAACAGACCCTCCTGTATGTAACAGACCCTCCTGTATGTAACAGACCCTCCTGTATGTGACAGACCCTTCTGTATGTAACAGACCCTCCTGTATGTGACAGAACCCTCCTGTATGTGACAGACCCTCCTGTATGTGACAGACCCTTCTGTAGTGTTACAGACCCTCCTGTATGTGACAGACCCTCCTGTATGTGACAGACCCTCCTGTATGTGACAGACCCTCCTGTATGTGACAGACCCTCCTGTATGTAACAGACCCTCCTGTATGTAACAGACCCTCCTGTATGTGACAGACCCTCCTGTATGTAACAGACCCTCCTGTATGTGACAGACCCTCCTGTATGTGACAGACCCTCCTGTATGTGACAGACCCTTCTGTATGTGACAGACCCTCCTGTATGTAACAGACCCTCCTGTATGTGACAGACCCTTCTGTATGTAACAGACCCTCCTGTATGTGACAGACCCTCCTGTATGTAACAGACCCTCCTGTATGTGACAGACCCTTCTGTATGTAACAGACCCTCCTGTATGTGACAGACCCTCCTGTATGTGACAGACCCTCCTGTATGTAACAGACCCTCCTGTATGTGACAGACCCTTCTGTATGTGACAGACCCTCCTGTATGTGACAGACCCTCCTGTATGTGACAGACCCTCCTGTATGTAACAGACCCTCCTGTATGTGACAGACCCTTCTGTATGTAACAGACCCTCCTGTATGTGACAGACCCTCCTGTATGTGACAGACCCTTCTGAGTGTTACAGACCCTCCTGTATGTGACAGAACCCTCCTGTATGTGACAGACCGTCCTGTATGTGACATACCCTTCTGTATGTGACAGACCCTCCTGTATGTAACAGACCGTCCTGTATGTGACAGACCCTTCTGTATGTAACAGACCCTCCTGTATGTGACAGACCCTCCTGTATGTGACAGACCCTCCTGTATGTGACAGACCCTCCGTATGTACAGACCCTCCTGTATGTAACAGACCCTCCTGTGTACAGACCCTCTGTATGTACAGACCCTCCTGTATGTGACAGACCCCTGTGTGCCTGTATGTGACAGACCCTCCTGTATGTGACAGACCCTCCTGTATGTGACAGACCCTCCTGTATGTAACAGACCCTCCTGTATGTGACAGAACCCTCCTGTATGTGACAGACCGTCCTGTATGTGACATACCCTTCTGTATGTAACAGACCCTCCTGTATGTAGACAGACCCTCCTGTATGTGACAGACCCTTCTGTATGTAACAGACCCTCCTGTATGTGACAGACCCTCCTGTATGTAACAGACCCGTCCTGTATGTGACAGACCCTTCTGTATGTAACAGACCCTCCTGTATGTAGACAGACCCTCCTGTATGTGACAGACCCTCCTGTATGTGACAGACCGTCCTGTATGTGACAGACCCTTCTGTAGTGTTACAGACCCTCCTGTATGTGACAGACCCTCCTGTATGTGACAGACCGTCCTGTATGTGACAGACCCTTCTGTATGTAACAGACCCTCCTGTATGTAACAGACCCTCCTGTATGTGACAGACCCTTCTGTATGTAACAGACCCTCCTGTATGTAACAGACCCTCCTGTATGTGACAGACCCTTCTGAGTGTTACAGACCCTCCTGTATGTGACAGAACCCTCCTGTATGTGACAGACCGTCCTGTATGTGACAGACCCTCTCTGTATGTGACAGACCCTTCTGTATGTGACAGACCCTCCTGTATGTGACAGACCCTTCTGTATGTAACAGACCCTCCTGTATGTGACAGACCCTCCTGTATGTGACAGACCCTCTCTGTATGTGACAGACCCTCCTGTATGTGACAGACCCTCCTGTATGTGACAGACCCTTCTGTATGTAACAGACCCTCTCTGTATGTAACAGACCCTCCTGTATGTGACAGACCCCTCTCTGTATGTGACAGACCCTCCTGTATGTGACAGACCCTTCTGTATGTAACAGACCCTCCTGTAGTGTGACAGACCCTTCTGTAGTGTAACAGACCCTCTCTGTATGTGACAGACCCTCCTGTAGTGTGACAGACCCTCCTGTATGTGACAGACCCCTCCTGTATGTAACAGACCCTCCTGTATGTGACAGACCCTCCTGTATGTGACAGACCCTTCTGTATGTAACAGACCCTCCTGTATGTGACAGAACCCTCCTGTATGTGACAGACCGTCCTGTATGTGACAGACCCTTCTGTATGTAACAGACCCTCCTGTATGTGACAGACCCTCCTGTATGTGACAGACCCTTCTGTATGTGACAGACTCTCCAGCATGTGACATAATCATAATCAATAATATGTTATTAATAATTTATATAATTATAAGCAGGGGGGGGGGGGGGGGGGGGTGGGGGCGTGGTTAACCTTATTTTGGCCCGGGTTGAGAAAGGGGTTGTCATTTTAGAAATATTTTTTGTACTTCATCTGAATCTTTTGAGACAGGTTTGTTGGAAAAACCGAGATTTCGTGACTTTTCCTAAAATTTATTGGGCTATCCAACAGAGCAAACGCCATTTACATGGCTATGTCAGTTTTCGTGCTGTAGTCCCTTTCTTGCACACATCTCCAGTATTTTTGTTGTAAAGTTTTCAAAGTTTTTTGTCTCCCTAAAAATAACTTTTTTTGCGGTATATAGCTATTTTTTTGGAGGCTGATCACGATTACTGTAAGACACTGTTGAAATATATCGTACCTTTTGATTAGGGCATTTTTGGAAATGTGTTAATGCGCGGTCTGAAAAATACAAGTACTGTAGCACAAATTTCATAATCAAAACTCAATACCAAAATAACCCGATTTTAAGACATTATGGGTTTTCTGGGACGCTAAGCACGAATTTGACACTCAAAAATATTGTATTATCCACCCAAAGTCGATTTTTGCCGTTTCAATTTAAATTTTATACTACTTTTATGGATAGGAGAGGACTTTGGCCTATTTTGGTTTATAATCCTATCATATGTCGAATTTAATGGAGATTTCAAATCAGCAAGCAGTTTTTTCATATCTTTTCTCAACCTGAAGTTATTAGCCAAAAGAGCTAGTCTGATTTTCAACAAGCCTTTGATAAGCACGATATTTTGCAATTGATTAAGGCCCTTTTCATTAAAAAGGCTGTCACGGTACGGATATGAATAAGTTGCTAAAATGTTGTTTTATTTATTAGTTTATTTATATATTAGTATTTAGTATTAGTATATTCTATTATTATATTTATTTATATATAGTATTTATAAAATATCGGGAAGGTTTGAATTGTTCCGTAAACTTTATACACCTTATCTCAGAATGATATTTTTTCATTAAAAAGGCTATTTCTCTGCTAATTTTAATCCAAATCCAAATCAAAATGAACAAATTTTGTCTCAAATGCTCTGGAGCCTTTTTAAATCAAAAACGCCCCAAAGTAGCCCTTTTTTGGGCCTTTTTATTCTAAAAAGGCTCCTGTGCATTTGATGCTAAATTTGTTTAGAAGAATTGGATGCAGTGGTCTTCTAAACTTATACTCCAAAATATAAGGCCGATTAAAGTACTACTACTAGTAGTACCGGTATACACCATGACCCGTAATATAGTGTCATTTTCTGATGACACGGACACCCCCCCAAATTTTTCTACAAATCTTTATCATATTGTTTGAAATTTGAAACACAACTAGTAAAACTCACCGTGGTTGTTACCATGAAGCCGGAATTTTCTATTTCGCCTTTACATTTTTTTTATAAGCGTTTTTAAATAAGCGTCTTTTGCGAAATCGCACCATCCGTATCATTGCCATTCTTAGTCGTAATTTTTTCATATCAATAGAAAGCTTGCGTTGCAAGGATTCCAAATATGTAACAATGTTTGAATTTCGTTGAGAAACAGCTGAGATATAGGCGTTCAAAGATTGCAAGAATTATTGTTCGCTGCAGGCCATTTATTCTATTTAATAAATACACAATATTCTGGAACAATTTGTTTATGTATGATTAGCTAATAATAATTAATACTAATTTGTAATTTGTGACTAATTTGTCACTCAAAGTATGATTAGCTACGCAATATAGATATCGTATAGGCATACCACTGTTGCCAACCAACTCATAAAATAAATAACACGTTCTAGAATTTTGTGTATTTATTAAATAGAATAAATGGCCTGCAGCGAACGATAATTCTTGCAATATTTGAACGCCTATATCTCAGCTGTTTCTCAACGAAATTCAGATATTGTTACATGTTTGGAATCCTTGTAACGCAAGCTTTCTATTGATATGAAAAAATTACGACTAATGTGAAGAATGGCAATGATACGGATGGTGCGATTTCGCAAAAGACACATTTTTTTAAAACGCTTATAAAAAAAATTTAAAGGCAAAATAGAAAATTCTGGCTTCATGGTAACAACCACGGTGAGCTGAACTAGTTGTGTTTCAAATTTCAAGCAATATTATAAAGATTTGTAGAAAAATTTTTTTTGGGGGGGGGGGGGTCCGTGTCATCAGAAAATGACACTATATTACGGGTGATGGTGTAGTACAGTAGTTACAAACCCTTTTGCGATAGACCCTTCTGTGACAGACCCGTCTGTAACAGACCTTTCTGTAACATACCCTTCGTAACATACCCTTCTGTAAACGACCCTTTTGTGACACACCCGTCTGTAACAGACCTTTCTGTAACAGACCCTTCTGTAACATACCCTTCGTAACAGACCCTTCTGTAAACGACCCTTTTGGGACAGACCCGTCTGTAACAGACCTTTCTGTAACAGACCCTTCTGTAACATACCCTTCGTAACAGACCATTCTGTAAAAGACCCTTTTGTGACAGATCCGTCTGTAACAGACCCTTCTGTAACATACCCTTCGTAACAGACCCTTCTGTAAACGACCCCTTTATGACACACCCGTCTGTAACAGACCTTTCTGTAACAGACCCTTCTGTAACATACCCTTCGTAACAGACCATTCTGTAAACGACCCTTTTGTGACAGACCCGTCTGTAACAGACCCTTATGTAACATACCCTTCGTAACAGACCATTCTGTAAATGACCCTTTTGTGACAGACCCGTCTGTAACAGACCTTTCTGAAACAGACCCTTCTGCAATATACACTTCGTAACAGACCATTCAGTAAACGACCCTTTTGTGACAGACCCGTCTGTAACAGACCCTTCTGTAACATACCCTTCGTAACAGACCCTTCTGTAAACGACCCTTTTGTGACACACCCGTCTGTAACAGACCTATCTGTAACAGACCCTTCTGTAACATACCCTTCGTAACAGACCATTCTGTAAACGACCCTTTTGTGACAGATCCGTCTGTAACAGACCCTTCTGTAACATACCCTTCGTAACAGACCATTCTGTAAATGACCCTTTTGTGACAGACCCGTCTGTAACAGACCTTTTTGTAACAGGCCCTTCTGTAACATATCCTTCGTAACAGACCATTCTGTAAACGACCCTTTTGTGACAGACCCGTCTGTAACAGACCCTTCTGTAACATACCCTTCGTAACAGACCATTCTGTAAACGACCCTTTTGTGACAGACCTTTCTGAAACAGACCCTTCTGCAACATACCCTTCGTAACAGACCATTCTGTAAACGACCCTTTTGTGACAGACCCGTCTGTAACAAACCCTTCTGTAACATACCCTTCGTAACAGACCATTCTGTAAACGACCCTTTTGTGACAGACCCGTCTGTAACATACCCTTCGTAACAGACCATTCTGTAAACGACCCTTTTGTGACAGACCCGTCTGTAACAGACCCTTCTGTAACATACCCTTCGTATCAGACCCTTCTGTAAACGACCCTTTTGTGACAGACCCGTCTGTAACAGACCCTTCTATAACAGACCGTTCTGCAAACGACCCTTTTGTGACAGACCCGTCTGTAACAGACCCTTCTGTAACATACCCTTCGTAACAGACCATTCTGTAAACGACCCTTTTGTGACAGACCCGTCTGTAACAGACCCTTCTGTAATATATCCTTCGTAACAGACCCTTCTGTAAACGACCCTTTTGTGACAGACCCGTCTGTAACAGACCCTTCTATAACAGACCGTTCTGTAAACGACCCTTTTGTGACAGACCCGTCTGTAACAGACCCTTCTGTAACATACCCTTCGTAACAGACCCTTCTGTAAACGACCCTTTTGTGACAGACCCGTCTGTAACAGACCCTTCTATAACAGACCGTTCTGTAAACGACCCTTTTGTGACAGATCCGTCTGTAACAGACCCTTCTGTAACATACCCTTCGTAACAGACCATTCTGTAAACGACCCTTTTGTGACAGACCCGTCTGTAACAGACCCTTCTGTAACATATCCTTCGTAACAGACCCTTCTGTAAACGACCCTTTTGTGACAGATCCGTCTGTAACAGACCCTTCTATAACAGACCGTTCTGTAAACGACCCTTTTGTGACAGACCCGTCTGTAACAGACCCTTCTTAACAGACCGTTCTGTAAACGACCCTTTTGTGACAGACCCGTCTGTAACAGACCCTTCTGTAACATACCCTTCGTAACAGACCATTCTGTAAACGACCCTTTTGTGACAGACCCGTCTGTAACAGACCCTTCTGTAACATATCCTTCGTAACAGACCCTTCTGTAAACGACCCTTTTGTGACAGATCCGTCTGTAACAGACCCTTCTATAACAGACCGTTCTGTAAACGACCCTTTTGTGACAGACCCGTCTGTAACAGACCCTTCTTAACAGACCGTTCTGTAAACGACCCTTTTGTGACAGACCCGTCTGTAACAGACCCTTCTATAACAGACCGTTCTGTAAACGACCCTTTTGTGACAGACCCGTCTGTAACAGACCCTTCTGTAACATACCCTTCGTAACAGACCATTCTGTAAACGACCCTTTTGTGACAGACCCGTCTGTAACAGACCCTTCTGTAATATATCCTTCGTAACAGACCCTTCTGTAAACGACCCTTTTGTGACAGACCCGTCTGTAACAGACCCTTCTATAACAGACCGTTCTGTAAACGACCCTTTTGTGACAGACCCGTCTGTAACAGACCCTTCTGTAACATACCCTTCGTAACAGACCCTTCTGTAAACGACCCTTTTGTGACAGACCCGTCTGTAACAGACCCTTCTATAACAGACCGTTCTGTAAACGACCCTTTTGTGACAGATCCGTCTGTAACAGACCCTTCTGTAACATACCCTTCGTAACAGACCATTCTGTAAACGACCCTTTTGTGACAGACCCGTCTGTAACAGACCCTTCTGTAACATATCCTTCGTAACAGACCCTTCTGTAAACGACCCTTTTGTGACAGATCCGTCTGTAACAGACCCTTCTATAACAGACCGTTCTGTAAACGACCCTTTTGTGACAGACCCGTCTGTAACAGACCCTTCTTAACAGACCGTTCTGTAAACGACCCTTTTGTGACAGACCCGTCTGTAACAGACCCTTCTATAACAGACCGTTCTGTAAACGACCCTTTTGTGACAGACCCGTCTGTAACAGACCCTTCTATAACAGACCGTTCTGTAAACGACCCTTTTGTGACAGACCCGTCTGTATTTCCCTTGTTTTTTTGTCTTTTTAGGACGAGATGAATATCGGCCAGAGGCAAGAGGAACTCAAATGGAAACGAGAGCGGTTTCAGTATGAAAGAAAAATGGCGGGACTTCCTAAGCAAATCGCAATATTGCCGGAAGACCAAATGTTCGACAAGGGTTATAGAGTAGGTACCTCTTGTGGTAAAGCAGTTAGTTTGTGTCAAATTTGGATTCATTTGATTTTTTATATTGACTTGATAGCATAATCTGGACAGAGCATAGAAATGTTACATGTTTGGAGTAAAATGAATATTAATATTCTAGAATATTTACTTTACAAAAAAATACTTTCTTTTTTCTCAGACAGCTTTACAAGTTAACATGACGTTAACTTTTTCCTCAAACAAATGCTTTAGAATATGAAGTGAATTGCATGTGACTTCAAGTTACTTCCAAGAATGTTGACGAATTATTATTTTTCTCATATTATTATTGTGTAATGTATATTATGCCTATTTCTTATAATTAACAGGCCAACATCATTAATAAACGAGACAGTTCGTTTGTGAAGGCTAAGATAATATGGTTGATGAATATTGGGAAGATTCGCCATCTTACAGACTGGCATAAATTCTTTCAATTGGGGTTCCGGTACCCTAGATCGATGAGACATTGGGATAAAGATTCCTGGTTTGGGCATCAGAGAGTTGGTGGTTGTAATCCAACAATGATTAAACGAGTTAGAAAGCTTCCACATAAGTTAGTATCGCCTGGTTTGGGTATCAGAGAGTTGATGGTTGTAATTAATTCAGTCATGTCAGGTATTCTAGGTCATTGATCAAGAAAACTTGCCACCTCCATGCAGGATTATTGAGGTGCCACATGTGGCTGCATAGACCCTCTTACTAGGGCAAATCTGGTCCTGTAACTAGAACCCCCTTCGTTCTGGGATAGGGACCCCATTGATCGTGGATTACGGACCAATATACTTGGCTGCAGGGGTGTATGGCCTGGCCAGGCAGATGGTGATCTACCAATGGCTGGTCAGGAGTAGAGTCTTCTCATGTCCACTCTGAGTGCACTTCACAGCAACCTGCACCTGGCTGGCAGCAGGGATACAGGGCATGACCCAGCAGATGAGCTGCACTGCCAATGGTGGGTCATGTGCGCGAGAGTAGATATGGGTGATGGGCCTCATATCTGATTCCACTGCGACACCCACCCTGTGGAATGGCAAACCAGGGTGTGGTATTTGCCCCGAGAGCTGACTCGGCAATAAAGCACACCCCAACCCCCAATGGATTACATTAATAATGCGGAGGTCCGGCCACTAGAGGCCAGTGGAATTACCGGACACAATCGGCCTCACAGGCGTCAGTTATCTCCTGACCGGCTGCCTGTCTCACACCCTACCGGAGAGAGAGCGGCCAACAATAATTCTGCGAGTCGCTTTCCTGATGACCTTCTGGCCAAAACCCTGGGTCACCAGGGAGGCCAGATTGTGAGGGGGGGAGGGATTCTGGAGTTGGAGGCTACTCTCATGTTCCCCCCCGGCCAACAAAGCCATTGGTGAATCTGAGGCAAGTCACTAGACTAGCCTCAGTAAACACCCTAACACTCGGGTCCTCAATGCGACAAGGTGAGCTGACTGCCTTGGCAGATAAGCTTTCTCTTGGCGCAGTGGGTGTTCAAGAGCACCGAATGCAGACTGGACATACTGATGAGGTTCTGATTAAGGACATGGGGGCCGGTTTGCGACTCGCCCTCGCATCAGCAGATTATTGTGGCAATGGTGGAATTGGTCTATTGATGAATCCAACTGCACATGCAGCATTGGACAAAATAGACCAAATCTCTAACCGCATCATCCGTTGCCATTTTGTGCACATCTGGGGATGTGGGTAAATATAGAGAGTCGATTGGGTTCAGTGGTTTCGGGTTGATCAGGAAACGATGCCATTTTGAGTATAAATAAAATGTTTATTTCGTTTCGAATGGTTAAAAAAATAAATAAAAGGCGGCAGGAAATCTGAATATTAACACGGTAACTAAAAACAAGGACAAGTACAGCGACCACTGCGAACAAACAACAGGGCAAGCAAGTTAATAGGCAATGGGAGCACCAGTATTTATACACAAACCATTGCGTAGGGAAAGTACAGGCTGAATTGTTAATTAATAAGTAGGCCAATAGAATGCGTAGGGAAAGTACAGGCTGAATTGTTAATTAATAAGTAGGCCAATAGAATGTAATAGAATGCAATATACGGTACAATGGTGGAGGACAACAGCAACAGAATGGCACACCTAACTAATACATAATACAAAGGGGGGCCAATAATGTAGACTGTGTATGTGTACGGAATGTGGTTGGAAAAATACAAAGGGGGCCAATAATATAGACTGTGTATGTGTACGGAATGTGGTTGGAAAAATACAAAGGGGGCCAATAATATAGACTGTGTATGTGTACGGAATGTGGTTGGAAAAATACAAAGGGGGGCCAATAATGTAGACTGTGTATGTGTACGGAATGTGGTTGGAAACATACAAAGGGGGGCCAATAATGTAGACTGTGTATGTGTACGGAATGTGGTTGGAAAAATACAAAGGGGGGCCAATAATGTAGACTGTGTATGTGTACGGAATGTGGTTGGAAAAATACAAAGGGGGGCCAATAATGTAGACTGTGTATGTGTACGGAATGTGGTTGGAAAAATACAAAGGGGGGCCAATAATGTAGACTGTGTATGTGTACGGAATGTGGTTGGAAACATACAAAGGGGGACCAATAATGTAGACTGTGTATGTGTACGGAATGTGGTTGGAAACATACAAAGTGTGCCAATAATGTAGACTGTGTATGTGTACGGAATGTGGTTGGAAACATACAAAGGGGGGCCAATAATGTAGACTGTGTATGTGTACGGAATGTGGTTGGAAAAATACAAAGGGGGGCCAATAATGTAGACTGTGTATGTGTACGGAATGTGGTTGGAAACATACAAAGTATGCCAATAATGTAGACTGTGTATGTGTACGGAATGTGGTTGGAAAAATACAAAGTGTGCCAATAATGTAGACTGTGTATGTGTATGGAATGTGGTTGGAAACATACAAAGTGTGCCAATAACGTAGACTGTGTATGTGTACGGAATGTGGTTGGAAACATACAAAGTGTGCCAATAATGTAGACTGTGTATGTGTACGGAATGTGGTTGGAAAAATACAAAGGGGGACCAATAATGTAGACTGTGTATGTGTACGGAATGTGGTTGGAAAAATACAAAGTGTGCCAATAATGTAGACTGTGTATGTGTACGGAATGTGGTTGGAAAAATACAAAGGGGGGCCAATAATGTAGACTGTGTAGGTGTACGGAATGTGGTTGGAAAAATACAAAGTGTGCCAATAATGTAGACTGTGTATGTGTACGGAATGTGGTTGGAAAAATACAAAGGGGGGCCAATAATGTAGACTGTGTATGTGTACGGAATGTGGTTGGAAAAATACAAAGGGGGGCCAATAATGTAGACTGTGTATGTGTACGGAATGTGGTTGGAAAAATACAAAGGGGGCCAATAATATAGACTGTGTATGTGTACGGAATGTGGTTGGAAAAATACAAAGGGGGCCAATAATATAGACTGTGTATGTGTACGGAATGTGGTTGGAAAAATACAAAGGGGGGCCAATAATGTAGACTGTGTATGTGTACGGAATGTGGTTGGAAACATACAAAGGGGGGCCAATAATGTAGACTGTATGTGTACGGAATGTGGTTGGAAAAATACAAAGGGGGGCCAATAATGTAGACTGTGTATGTGTACGGAATGTGGTTGGAAAAATACAAAGGGGGGCCAATAATGTAGACTGTGTATGTGTACGGAATGTGGTTGGAAAAATACAAAGGGGGGCCAATAATGTAGACTGTGTATGTGTACGGAATGTGGTTGGAAACATACAAAGGGGGACCAATAATGTAGACTGTGTATGTGTACGGAATGTGGTTGGAAACATACAAAGTGTGCCAATAATGTAGACTGTGTATGTGTACGGAATGTGGTTGGAAACATACAAAGGGGGGCCAATAATGTAGACTGTGTATGTGTACGGAATGTGGTTGGAAAAATACAAAGGGGGGCCAATAATGTAGACTGTGTATGTGTACGGAATGTGGTTGGAAACATACAAAGTGTGCCAATAATGTAGACTGTGTATGTGTACGGAATGTGGTTGGAAAAATACAAAGTGTGCCAATAATGTAGACTGTGTATGTGTACGGAATGTGGTTGGAAACATACAAAGTGTGCCAATAATGTAGACTGTGTATGTGTACGGAATGTGGTTGGAAACATACAAAGTGTGCCAATAATGTAGACTGTGTATGTGTACGGAATGTGGTTGGAAAAATACAAAGGGGGACCAATAATGTAGACTGTGTATGTGTACGGAATGTGGTTGGAAAAATACAAAGTGTGCCAATAATGTAGACTGTGTATGTGTACGGAATGTGGTTGGAAACATACAAAGTGTGCCAATAATGTAGACTGTGTATGTGTACGGAATGTGGTTGGAAAAATACAAAGGGGGGCCAATAATGTAGACTGTGTATGTGTACGGAATGTGGTTGGAAAAATACAAAGTGTGCCAATAATGTAGACTGTGTATGTGTACGGAATGTGGTTGGAAAAATACAAAGGGGGACCAATAATGTAGACTGTGTATGTGTACGGAATGTGGTTGGAAAAATACAAAGGGGGGCCAATAATGTAGACTGTGTATGTGTACGGAATGTGGTTGGAAAAATACAAAGTGGACCAATAATGTAGACTGTGTATGTGTACGGAATGTGGTTGGAAAAATACAAAGTGGACCAATAATGTAGACTGTGTATGTGTACGGAATGTGGTTGGAAAAATACAAAGTGGACCAATAATGTAGACTGTGTATGTGTACGGAATGTGGTTGGAAACATACAAAGTGTGCCAATAATATAACGACAGGGAGGGAATGTAAGGGAATGCAATGTCTACATATATACATATATATATACATATATACATACATATATACATATATACATACATATATACATATATATATATACACAGGGGCGGTTCTAGGATTTTGCTTGGGGGGAGGGGGGGAAATACAGTATTTAATTTGCTGAGGTCAATTTTTCGGACTTGTAAATGGCCCACGCAAGCAGTGGAGTCCAATCTGGACACGTTTATAAACGCCAGCTTTAAATCGTTCAAAAAAAAACATTCCTAACAACAACTTTGTCTAAACCCGTCTACTCTAATTATCTAATTATTTTGTTAATGGAAGGGTCGCAGCCGTCAGCTGGTGGTAACCCGTATCGTTCCAAAGATGTGGAGGAGAGACGCGACGTGTGTGGCACTCCTTTCCATTAATTTGTAATGATATCGTTTATTGTTTTGGTTAGTTAGGTTTCGGTATGGGGATGGTGTTCTGCGCAATAAAATAATTATCTTATATTTAATTATTTAAGAGGCAATAAATATACTTTAGTATTTTTAGCCGCACAAACTTTCATAACATTTGTGGTAGTGGAAAATATTGAAGTAATTAAATGAAAGACTGAGTTTAATTTGACTTAAATGTAATGGGCCATTATTTGTATTTTTAACCCTGTTGAAAATTATTAATTCAGACTATTTTAATTGCAAAATTATATTATATTAAGAAATTTACTGCTTAAATTTACTTGCACATGCCTTAAACCACCAAGCCACTGAACTTACCAATGGAGATATTTCCAGTGACCATACCATGGACCAATCGCAGGAGACATCTACCTTCTCACCTGTTACACCTTCACATGTGCAATGTGGGCAGTGCTGAAAGGCTATGCAACCAATACAGAACCAAACTGTATGTATGTTTGTATGTTGGATTGACTAAAATAAGCTAAACTTGGAACCACCATTATACTATCAGCTGGCTATGATGCCACTACTGCTGAAATTTTGGCGCACCTTGGGAGGTGGCGCCCGGGGCCGTCTCCCCCCCCCCCCCCTTCTGCACGCCACTGCACGTTTCGGAAACAAGCTACAGTTCGTCGCAACCCCCAATGAAAAAAAAATAAACAAAAAGAAACATTAAAAAAAATTATTATACTTTGAAAAAATTTTTTTCCCGAATCCCCAAAGTTCCAGAATTTTACAAAAATATCTGAGTGTTTTATAATGGAGACCGCCGGGTAGTAACTAAATTTTGAAAAAAATATAAGTCTTTTCCCAGAGAGGTCTGTTTTCGAGCAAATGTCGGTACCCACTGGTACGGATTTGCCACATTACCTTTCATTATTAATCAATTCACATTCACATTAATCAACATTCAATTACCTTTGGGGGATGGGGCAAGCCCCCCCCCCCCCCCCCCCCCAAGATACCTGGGGAGGGGCAGATGCCCCCTTGCCCCCCCCCCCCCTAGAACCGCCACTGTATATACAGAGTGACATTGAGTTTACGGGGTGATATTGAGTTACTGGGTATGAATGTCCGCTATAACATGGCTCAAGGGCGCGTTATAACCGGCTCAAGAGTACACTGTTCATGGCTTTCCACTGCGACTGCGCTCTTGAGCTTCTACAAAGAGCCAAAGTTTCGCGACAGGACGAACATAATCTTTGCCGCGGATTCGGGCTCGCATGCTGCGCACACATCTCGATCGGGCCCTAGATGGGTTTTGATGACATGCCCAAGAGGCCAATGACCTCGGGGTGAGGAGAGGTCAACAAGGATAACAACGTCCCCGACCTGAAGGTTACGTTGCTCGATGAGATTGGGAACATATTCTCTGAGCCAGTGACGCCAGAAGTGGTTGACTAGGGTTTGCGACGCCCTCTAACGGCGTCTAGAGCAACCTTCTTTGTCCAGGAATAACCCTGGGGTAAGTTAGGGTTACCGCTTCCGAACAGCAGGTGGTTATGGGTCAACGCCTCAGGGTCAGTTGAGTCTATACACTGACATGGGTGAGGCCTGAGGGGACGCCCATTAAGGAGAGAGGTAACTTCGGCGAGAACAGTTTTAGTTTTTAAGACTTGAAGTTCTTGGTCCAAGACTTTGGGAAAATGGACCTAGATATGTAGGCTATCTTCTATGAAAATTTTAGCACAAAATTATTGTTTTTGAAAAATTTATGGGAGTTTTTTTTATATCCGGGCTATATTTTGGAAATCAAATATTTTGTGATAGACAAGACAAAGGGTAGCTGTTACAAAATCGGTTCTAGAAAATCCAAATGATGATCCTAATCTACATGTTTTACAAAACCAACGATAGTAGTCCTAAAGCTGCTGAACATTTTGGTATATGTTTGATGGCAATTGAGTAAAAAATTATTAAGGACCATTAAGGAGCAGGTTACAGTGACGGTGTTCTCTAAACAACACAATAAACTGTACATTATTTCACTTACGGCCAATGTGGCCACTATCTGATTTGTAGTGGATTGAGTTTGATGTTGTTTACTCTCGATTTTCGTCAATGCCTATTTATAACTACTGGAACAAAAGCCAAAAACCATAACATTACCGGCACAAAGCAAACTGCATATTTTTATTTACTTAAGACTTAAGTGGCCTGATAAGGTACGTCCCAGGGTTACATAAGTTCTCCCTTAAATGTGAAACTTTAAATGGCCATTTAAGTTTTGAGAAACTGAAATTAAATTTAAGGGGGCACTTAGAAACAAAACACTTAGATTAAGCGCCCAATTTAAGTTAATTGAGTTTTGAGAAGCCGGGCCTATATTTATAAATCCAGTTTCCGGTAAAAAAAAATAATTTCGCACTACCATATCTCCACGCCATAGTTATGTACAGTATTTACAGTATATCACCCCGTCATTATTTGGTTGTTCTAGAAAGTTTAAGGGCATAACTACAAATAATTCCCCACAAATAAATAAAATTAATTCCATTGTTCATAATTATTTTAAAGTTTTACTGTCCATGTTTTATTATTTCCCTGCCATCAGGTCTCGAACTATAATAAATAACACAGCAACGGTCGACTGAGCTATAAGTTTGCACTTTCTATCACAAATTTAGGGATAGAAAGTAGTCGAAAGATGCACTTTCTTGCTCTGTTTTCTACAGATTTTAGTGAGAAAAAATGTGGACATTAATTTTTTTCACAGGTATGTCTCGCTGAGAAAAAATGGCCCGTATTTTCGGCCGGCCCTAAGGCAAGTGCGAACCCTTTCGTTACGTAACCCATTATTGACAGCGAGTTCGGGGACTTTACTCAACCACCGCAAAGTCGAGATTAACGTCTGTGCTGATGACTTAGAAGTACAAGTACTCCCCGAATCACTAGAGACAGCCCAACGGCTCCTCAGCTCATTAGAACATGCTGCTTCTAGTGTTGGTCTTTTTATTAACTACAGAAAGACCAACATTTTGATAGTTAACTTTGAAAGTCCTCAGCAAGTTTCTGACCGGATGAGTATAAGCTCAAAGGATGGTATGCTTGAGCATGTGGATGACTTCTGTTACCTGGGATCATGGATCCGGAAGTCAGGTGAGGACCTTCGAATACGTAAGGGAAAGGCATGGGCAGCCTTGAATAGGCTTTCCAGGATTTGGAAGTCTCCGAGAATTAATCGGAAACTTAAGGTCCGATTATTTAGAGCAGCAGTAGTTCCCGTACTCCTCTATGGGAGTCCATGCTGGCTCTAACTGCTGAGGACACCAAATCTCTGGATGGCACATTCACAAGAATGCTACGCCGGGTTCATTGTGTCAAGTACAATGCACACATCTCCAACCAGACACTATATAACATTGGAGGTGTCTCATTGGTTCCCCCAAGCTTAACACTAGAACAAAGCCGCCTCCGCTTTGCAGGACATTGCTTACGCCGTGAGGACCAGCCAGTGCATAATCTAGTGCTTTGGCGGCCTCATGGAGCGAATACATCGTTGAAAGCCCATGACTTTCTTTGTACGCCTCTTAAAGGGCACTGGCCTAGAAGATGTCGATGATCTAGGAAATGTCATGGGTGATAGGGAGTTGTGGCGGCGCAATTTTGCTGACAAGTCTGCACAGCATTCTTAAAAATGCAGCTGCAATGCAGCATGCCGATCATAGTAGTAGTGTAGTAGTAGTATTGCCTGCTGTGGGTACCAGAGAGTTGATTGGTGGTTGTAATCCAACAACGATCAAACGGGTAAGGGAAAATCCAGACATACTGTAGTTCATGTATTGTGTAGGAGAATGTATAATCGTGAATAATCAGTTTTGTACATAAGGTACTGTAAATGGAAACCCAAGCGCAACTCTGACCCAGTTATGGAGCCTATATAATGACAAAAGACTTTGGCATCTTCAATTACGACAGACCTATATTGTTTATTAATTTAATATTTCATTTCGTACCCTCGCTACTGCAGTATAATGAGCCGTGTGTTTTAATTGTTTCATTGAGACGGAATGTTTAAATATTATGATTATTGTCTATTTTGGTTATTGTTTACAACCGAATTTGCGATGAATAATAATTCATTGAATATATATTTTGCAGCTTTAAAGTAACCAATGAGCTGGTAGGGCAGTTTCTGGATGGATTAACGTTGGACGAAGCTATAGCTAAAGGGTCATTGTACATATGCGACTTATCGAGATTGAGGGAGGTAAATCTACCGAATTCGGATAAAGTGGTATGTTGATTAATTTATTCACCTAATACCACTTGTAATATATAATAAGTTAATTCACAGTCTGACCAGTGGCCAGCATGATTATTCCGTCGTACCTACAGGGTGCTACTGGGATTATGCAATGGCATTTTCTACACCAGAATACGGGATATGCAGCCTAGCAGCATTGCTAGTAAGTTGAATAACACGCATAAAATGTATTGCTAAGTGATTCGTTCGCTAGTCAATATTGGGGTTATATTATAAGTTAGGTTAGGGGTATAGAGTACTGTACACCCCGGACGATATACATCAAGCTAATGTTAATCAACAGTTTGCACATTTACGTTTATTTTATATTTCAGTACCATACGTATTCACTAGAACCACTTTCACAAGTTTGGTTCGTAAATTTTCAATGTAAAGCTGCGCCCATGTAAATGTTCTTCGTTTTACGCAGATATTTACGCAGCCGTTTTAAATTAAGTAACTACAGCAATGACGTTTTATTCGGATTACGTAAAATCCCAGTGGAACTTTTCACAACTTTTTCGCGACCCTTGTTATACATTTGTGGATATAAATTCTAAACGAACTTATGTTACAGAAACCAACAATACTCAAATAAAGTTTATTTTTTTTCACTGCTATACCGTATGGCGTATGGTACAGCTAGACGGGTTATAGATAGGCTAGGCATTGCACTCCTGCAGTTTTTAGAAATCCACCGGTTAACCCACCCAGTTAACCGGTTAATCCTCCGGTTAACCCACCCAACTAAACAAGGAACGGGTTTCGCATTTACATCAGGTAGCAGATCTGTTTTAGAAACACAACGTTTATTCTTAGAATCGGCTAGGGATACTAGTACCAGGGTATATAAATCAATTGGTTCCATGAATATTCCACCCCTTTCGTCGTAATGTAATATATTTATATTTTAGTATAAGCTGGAGTTTGCTATGGCGTATTCAACGTTTTATGTATAAAATACTCGTGTATTATTCAATGCTCGCCATGTTCTTATACGACAATAATATGAATGTATAATAATGATCTTTCAGTTATGCAGTCCCTACGCTCTGTTCAAAGTCGACGCAGTGACCAAGGATTTATTACCAGTAGCTATTCAGCTGTTTGACTGCGCCCGTGAGGGCTATGGTGACAACCCTGTGTTCACCCCAGCTGATCCTCAGTACACCTGGCTGGCCGCCAAAATGTGGTACAATAATGCAGACGCCTCAGTACACCAGTCCTGCACGCATCTTGGTGAGTCTGAGTATGTCAGGTTACGGGGATAGTGTTGAATACAATACAATGTTTGTGAACTTATATTACAATGGATAAAACTTAAATTAATAATGTAGTGACTGATTGACCCTTGTTCACTGATTGACCTTTATGAATATTGTGTAACTCTTAGTTGTGTTATATAGCTATATAGGAAAGCAGTTTACAGGTGACAGTTTAGTTACAGTAACTTGTTTGATTGTATATGTTGTTCGACATTGATTATTATATGTGGCAGTCTACACTGGTGTCAGAAGTGGGATTCATGATCAATATCAATTTACCAGCCGAAAAACAAATTATCAACATTCACAACCAGAATGGAAGACAATAAGCCAGACAAACTATTAATACAAACGCATTTTGAAGTTCCACCAAAGTTAGCAAATGAGGACCGTGAATCTATCGAAAATTTCTTTCGCGATTTCCGCCTGGCTTGCACCGTAAATGGCTGGGTTGATCAAGAGGGAATTCGTCGTTTGCCTGCTTATGTTCCTTACAAGATTCGTGTTCTCTTGGATACCAGTCTTCCCACTTTCGATGACATCGAAGTAAATCTATATACAAAGCTATGGCCAGGAAATGCAATTAGATTTGCGATGCGACGAGCATTTAAAGCTAAACAACAGCCAGGCGAATCTGTTCTCGCTTATTATGCCTCTATTTCAGACATTTGTAAGAACGCATTTGCTGGTATTGCAGTAACCCATAGGAATAATTTGGCAGTTTCTGTCTTTGTTGCTGGTCTACGTGACGAATTGCGGGAGAAACTTACCTTGAAGGATCCAGGAAATTTAGAGAGTGCCTTCTCTCTTGCGCGAAATGAGGAATTGAAGTCATCATATAAGCAATCTCCATCAATATCGTCTTCGTCTGTGGCAGATAATGAATACCTTAACTATGAAGATGAGGTTGATGCTGTTAGGTTTTCTGGCGCAAATGCTCAGATACGTGAGTCAATCCTCTGCTACTGTTGTCAAGGTCGTGGCCATATACAACGAGATTGTCCTTCAAAAACCCAACAACTAAAACAAAGGCTATAGACCTCAGGCCACTGAGGGAATGCGGCAAAATATGAGACCACCACGGTTTCAACAACCTCGTTATCAATATTTTCGAGCACCCCATATTCAACACTTCCAAAATCCAACAAATTATCGCGCTAGTGTTGCACCAGTTACAGAACAGGCATTTAATAATACGATGGAACAATCAATCAATGGTTTCCAGTACGCTCAAGATTATAACCAGTATCAACCAGCTACGACTGACGCTAACTACATTTCGGATTCTATGCAACAATCTTCCGCGGTTGATTTAAACTTCCAACAACAGTGATGGTGGGCGACACCACTGTTGCTGTGATAGCCCATGAGAGAACTCAAGGTCGATTCTTTGTTAAAGGAACTATCAATGGGCAGATTTGCGAGATACTGATGGACTCTGGTGCATCCTCTACAATTCTGCACTCTTCATTAGTTACTGAAAATCAGTTAAAGCCAACTCAGTTCATCTTAAAAACTGCGAATGGTGTACCCCTTAATGTTCGAGGTCGTTGTCAAATTCCAATTCAAATAGGCACTTCTAAGGCCGATGTAGACGTTTTCGTGGCCACAGATTCGGCTCATCCATGCATTCTTGGGGTCAATGGACTACGTGCTCTAAATGTAACACTAAAATTTTCGGATAGTATTCCTTCTTCTCTTTCAGTAAATGATAAAGTAGTCACAATAAATTTAATCGAGAAATGTACTATAAATAGAGATGTTCCCAGTGAACATTTAGAAACATTTTACTTTCTAACAAAGGAATATAATGATTTGTTTGAACCACCACTTGGGCGTACAAACCTTGTGGAACATCACATAAAAACTAAATCTGAGATACCAATATTTCAGAGGCCATACCATGTTCCTTTGGCTAAAAGAGATCTCCTAGAGTCTAATATTAAAGATATGCTGGATAAGGATATTATCACTGAATGCTGTAACAGAGAAAGATGCATTTCCATTACCACGAATTTCTGATTTATTAGATAAACTATACGGAGCGAAATATTTTTCATCAATAGATTTGGCATCTGGATTTTGGCAGATACCTCTTGCCTCAGATGATAGACATAAAACTGCGTTTTCGTGTAGTCTTGGCCATTTTGAATTTGTTGTCATGGCCTTTGGTCTAAATAATGCCCCACCAACATTCCAAAGATTAATGAGTAATTTATTTGGTGACATGTCGTGCGTTGTTTTCTACATGGACAACATCTATGTGGTCACAACGGAACTAAAGCAACATTTAGAGATACTTCGTGAAGTTTTCCGCCGATTAAAAGTTGCAAAATTAAAACTCCAGCCAAAAAAATGTTCATTTTTACAGAGAAGAGTTGAATTTTTGGGATTCATTGTTGATGAGGACGGCGTACATCCAAGTGAGTCAAAGATAATTGCTGTTAAGAACATGATAGCGCCAACAAATGTTTCTGAAGTGAGAAAATTTCTGGGTTTGGTCAATACCTATAGACAATTCATAAGGAACTTTAACCTTATTGCTGAACCATTGTATGAACTTACACGGAAACAAGTCCCATTTGTTTGGAGTGATGAACAGGAATTTTCATTCGAAAGTTTAAAGGAAGCCTTAATTAGTGCCCCAGTTCTTGTACACCCTAAAGTTGGTGAACCATTCTTTGTCCATTGCGATGCATCTAATCTTGGAGTTGGTGCCGTCATAAGTCAAACAGATAATGCTGGTTTGTAGGTAGCAGTAGGTAGCATTTGCAAGTAGGAATCTTACTACAAGTGAAAAGAACTATTCCACAATAGAAAAGGAAGCATTGGCAGTTATATTCGCATTGGAACGGTTCCAGTCTTATACTTATGGCGCTGAAGTACATGTCTTGTCTGATCATGCTCCATTACAATGGCTAATTAATAATAAAACTGCAACTGGTAGACTTGCTCGTTGGCAACTACGACTTCTAGAGTTTGAAGGATTAAAATCTATCAAACACGAAAAGGGGTCTTCTAATCAAGTGGCAGATGCGCAGGTTGCCTAGTAATTGTTCATATATGGATGTGTTTGTGCTTGATGAGAGTGAAAATGGGGGATTAAAACAACTTTCGAAAGAGGAACTCATTCAGCTTCAAGAAGCTGACAGCGAATTTGACCGAATTAATTATCGATTCACTAAAACTGTTGAAGGGATATACACTTATAAATCCAGGTTATTTGTGCCCAAAGGACTTCGTTCTAAAGTTGTAAAAATCTGTTCATGGTTACAATAGTGCTCACCTGGGTTATGAGAAAACGTTATCATTATTACAACGGGAATGCTATTGGCCAAATATGGATAAGGAGTTAAAGACTTACTTAAAAAATTGTGATGTGTGTCTTCGCGCAAAGGTTTTACCACCAGCACCGATGCCACTTCAATCCCTACCTGAGGTTACAAGACCTTATGAGCGGGTTGCTATGGATTTCTGTGGCCCTTTCCCAAAGTCTTCTACTGGAAACACTCATTTGCTTGTTGTCGTAGATCATTTCTCTCGGTTTCTAGATGTGTTCGCAGTAGGAAACACAACTTCAACAACTGTCATTGGATGTTTAATGAAATTGATTAGAAAATGTCAAAAGCCCCTAGAAATAAAAACCATATTGACAGATCAAGGACGATGCTTTATTTCAAATGAGTTTAAAAACTTTTGTCGCCAACAGAAAATCAACAATACAGTAACCAGTCCATACCACCCTCAGTGTGATGGTATGGCAGAGAGGTTGGTCAGAACCATAAAGGACCAAATTAGAGCGCAATTAGTAGAAACTAAAGATGGTACTCAAACTTCATGGGACTGTCATATTGATTCATTTGTTTCTACTTACAATCACTCTGTACATAAAAGTCTAGGTTTATCTCCAATGGACGTGGTAAATCAAGTTCACTCACCTATACCAGCTCTATCCTGGTTGGGAATTATAAATGATAAACCGATTAATCAAGTTAAACTAGATAATGTTATCCACAAAACGCGAATCTTTCGTCGCAGACAACACGAATATCATGACAAGATATACAAAGCTGAAGAGCGGAAATTCTGTGTCGGGGATAAGGTATGGCGGACACATTTACCTCCAACATCTCCAAGCTTGGCGTCTAGTCTAATACCACGATGGGATGGACCTTACGTTGTAACAGAACATATAGGTCCAGTTAATGTCCGTATTTCGATACCTGACAGACCCACGTGGAATCAAGTAATTCACATCGACCATTTGAGACTATGCACACACGTTATCCAGCATTCTCAATTTCCTCGACCAAGAGGTCGTCCACCTAAGATGAGGGGGGGGAAGTGTAGTGACTGATTGACCCTTGTTCACTGATTGACCTTTATGAATATTGTGTAACTCTTAGTTGTGTTATATAGCTATATAGGAAAGCAGTTTACAGGTGACAGTTTAGTTACAGTAACTTGTTTGATTGTATATGTTGTTCGACATTGATTATTATATGTGGCAGTCTACAATAATATCATTAAAATCTATTTCATTATTATCATAACCAGGTTTCTCTACCAAGGTAACCTAGGAACTGATGGATGGAGGGAAATAAACAATTAATCAATATGACATTTTGTTTTACCAAAATAGCCACCCATCACATACCTGTGGGGCGAGCTACGAAAGTTACCAAGCTTAGCTTACAGGTACCACTAACTCAATCGGTGTGTCTGTGGGGCGAGCCACGAAGTGAGTGAGCCTTAGCGTAGGGGTACCATTAATCAACCTGTCGTTCTGTCCTGTCGCTTTTTTTGCAGTGTTCAATTTTGAACGTTAATAACTCGATCAATCCTCGATGAAATGTAACCAAACTTGGTAGACAAATAGTCTGTCAAAAGTTTAGAAATTTTCCAAGTTGAATTTGTTTGGGGCCTTCGTGCAGCACCAGTGTAACTGTCTTACAGTTATAATAAATTATTTATCCAAAATTATAACGCTGACATCAGCGGGTTGCTAGGAGATTAAATCAGCTGGGTTTCTGGCAAATTACGAAATTACAGTAATACCATTGTGGCCTGTCTGCCTGTACCGCAGTACCGGTACTATACTCAATCCCTGAATCCTGCAATCAGACAATACTGCAATACCATACCGTGTTCGGTGTTTTACGGTACTGGCTGACTGGTACCGCGGTACCGGTGCAGTGATTATAGATCACGTATACTGGTACAGGACCTGAGGACTGGTACCGCGGTAGCGGTGCAGTGATTATACATTATAGATCACGTACAGACGTATACCAGTATACTGGTACAGGACAGGCCTAATTTTGTAGACCCTCATTCAGTAATTAGCCATGCTTAGAGGGTCCGTTGGCACCGTCCGCCGTACCGCCCTACCTACCTACTGACCTACTACTGTCAGACTGTAGAACCGGACTGGCTGACTGGTAGCAATTGCAACTACAGATCTAGATGTACCGGTACATACCAATCTGCAAGTATTGAAATTGACACGCATTGTACAAGCAGTACGCCTATTGCTCCGAGTTTCCGGCTGGTTGGGTGCGACTGCTGCATCTATTGCCCTGTTGCCACACTATAACTCGGGCTCATGAGGACGAGTGCTGCGTAGACTATTCCAATAAACCAAAACCATACCTGGCTTCGCCTATTGAACGCATCGGTAGTTATAAAGATCGTCAGTCTTCGTTTAGGAAAGATATTCAAATACAAAACAGGACGAGCACAACGAGACTTATAATGAAGACGAGTACTGCGTTGACTATATTATTATATAAACCACCTGGCTTCACATATTGAACGCATCCCTTGTTATTATTATTATAAAGATCGTCAGCCTGCGTTTAAGAAATATATATAAATACAAAACAGGACGAACTCAACGTGGCTTATAATGAAGACGAGTACTGCGTTTATTATATTCCTATAAACCACATGGCTTCGCATATTGAATGCTTATGGCACCCGTACAAATCGATAGAAAAACCAATTACTGGAAAGGTCAAACTGAAAGTAAATAATATGTATTACCGGTACCGCGGTATATATGTATATGTACAGTATACGTGTAGCAAACGTTTTGGAAAATTATGAAACTGATAAAATTTTGTAAAATATTAGATAGAATCATGGCGTATAAAAACAGTACGGTATGTAAAATAGGTCAAAACATTTGAACACATAAATTTACATGGATTAGTTTACACTACACGTAGGGAAAATAATTACACAGTGTAAGGGTTAAAATAAAATATAAAAGTAATTTTAAATATCAAATGCATGGCTATAAAAACAGTACGGTATGTAAAATAGATCAAACATTTAACACATAAATCGAAATATAATCACAAGTAATATATGACGACAGTTGCACCATTTGGGTCTATTTAAAAATACGAACAATTGGTAGAAAATAACTGTATAATGGATACGATGAAAAATAGTTAGATAAGTAAAATAAGATAAGATAGTGACATAAAAATAAGTAGATAATGTAAAAAATAAGTAAAATAAGATAAAATGCGATAAAAATAAATATTGATGTGCGACTAAAGATAAAATTACTGCACCGGATCATGCTACATTACTTTCTGAAATTCAGAAAGATTTTCCGGAACTCCAATGGCAACATCCCGAGATGACGATATGGAAGAGATCGTGGTCATGTTTAGCGAGGAGAGAAATGGACCCATTCATGTTTGGTCTATACATCTTAAAGCATATAGGCTTGCTCCTGCAGAGACCGCGGTGGACAATAGTTCTACAGTGACGAATCTTTATTATGAAGTTTTATAATGTGAAACACCCCAACTTTGCTTCTGAAGTTTCATAGTGAAGTTACCGAACTCGTAAATTTCATAAAGCATTTTCAACAAAATGATAAAATTGCACATAAGTTAGAATTCCTAATTCGCGCGATCACGATATTAAACTCACCTAAAAATGGAAAAATTTATTCGCGTAAAGACCTACTGTAACCACAGCATTGGAGTGGTATGCTACGTCACGATCATGCTACTCGAAAGTACGTAAACTTGTTCCATTACCGCCAATCAGATTATTGCAGAAAATTACCAGCGCATGCTCTAATCTCTTTAAAGTGATATATTTCTCTACATGGAGGTCACAAGTTGAGTCCGAGCCCGGAGAGACTCTTTAAACTGATGCACCCACCCGGTGCGTTCTAACTACAGAGCGAAACAAACTAGAGAACTGTTGGGAAACTGGCGTCGGAAATGAAATAATCGATAAGGATAACGCCCATAACAAAACTTTTAGCCAGGTGGAATGCTTTTCTCATCCTTTGACAGGCAGACAGATCGACTTGAGCAATAGGCTGCCACTGGAGAGCCAAAGGCTCGACAGAGTCTTATGAGGAATAAATAATGCAGCCTTTTTAACGGAACTTAGCAAACCAACATAAACACCAAAGTAAAACCTCATAAGATAGCATTATGGTGTACCCCCTGGGAAGTAGGCACTTTGCTTTGATCTTTTTTAGGTCGATTTTTAAAGGATTTTTCCAGGAGAACGGCGAAAGCTAGAACGATTCTGTTTGCGCGATCTTATAGATGGCCCGAGCGTGCACAGCAGAGAGATATTTGGCAAAAATCTGTTAATTAATTAATTAGTAATTAGCGATTAAAGATTTCTAATTGATTTTTCTCGAAAATTATTTGGTTTTTCCCCTAGCAACGGTGTTTTTTTTTTGTTCATCTCGGTAAGATCTAAAAAAAGTTCAGTCATCGCTATGGCCCTCCTATTACTGTTAATTAGTACTAATTAGCCGAAAACTAATTAGCGTCGTAACTCGAAAACACTAAGAGCTATGAAAAAACGTAACATCACAAAGTTGTTCGGAATTTTATTCTACACAAAAAAGTCTCTGGCGCCGATGCCGTATCTCCTACCGTTAATTAGTAATTAACTAATTACTTAATTACCTAATTGGCGGGGGGGGCTTTGCCCCCCCCGTCCCCCAAATCCTTATTCACAAGGTGTATCAAAGCGGTTTACTATATTTTACAAATGATAATTATTCTAAAATCTTTTGAATCGAACTAATTAACGATTTTACTAATTAGTAAAGTTCCCCAAATTAATTAATAATTTATCCAATCCGGCTGCAATTATTAATACAGCTGATTCATCAGCCTGGTTTGATGAACTTGATGAAATCATACAGTCAATAGTTGCTGTATGCCATTACTGACTAAAACTATATACCAAACACCTCTTGCCGGTAGCTACCTCCACAGTCTGTAGTGAACGCCGGTGTAAAAGCCTTTGCTGAATTGCCCCGTTATTTTTATTATCTTTTACATTAAAATACTCTGTAGTTGATTTAATAAGTGTAAGAGACCGTATTATTGCTGTATCGGTGTTTTTAGAGGATCTAAGACCTATTTCCTCCGTATGTGTACTGTGAAAGGCATATTTTATGATTCTATGGCAATTCGTGACGCAAAGGGGTGATAGCTACTCTTGAACAGTAGTTACTATGACTACGGTTAACAGCTGACATTCATACGTGTTGATTTCCTTTGTTCTACGGCGTCTCTCAGTTCAGTCAGCCAATGAGAGCGTTTTTGTGGCTCCTTGTACAGAAAATTTCCGAGAAATGACGCAATGCCTATGTGCAGTGTTTATCATTCAGTCTTGAGCCAAAGAAAGAACGGCTTGGAAGTATTTTTTGTGCTGTACTGCTTTTTAGTCGTACACTAGTAGGTTTAGTTATAAAGGGCATATATCCTTTAACGGACGGACCTGCATGCCTATGTCTCATTGCTGACATACCGGTACTGACTTGTTGTTTTATACTGCTATTTGCTGTCAGTTCTTCATAATATGGTTGATGAATAATTATATTTGGAATAACGATAAATAACCCCGCAACCCAATATTCTTGATATACCTAAGGTAAGAGAGAAAGGTTACCAATAACGATTGTGACTTATGTTAAAGTGGTTTGAAGTGAATCTAATGTTATTTGATAGACCCTACATGAGTCAGCCTGTGTTCCTTTTATATGTGACTAAAATCAGTGAAGATT